>PVLA01006819.1:75525-116219 GCA_004027455.1 Hydrochoerus hydrochaeris
CCTGCAGCACAGCGCCTTGGTGCTCAGGCCCAGGCAAGGCTCTGGGAGCTGTGCGGTGCCCCAGGTAGGACGCTGCCCCGAGTGAGTCCGCTGAGTCCAGAGAAAGGAGCACATCTATAAGAGGAAAGAGAGTTCTGAGACTTGAGACAGGGACAGGAGAAAGTGAGTGAAATTGAATTTAAATGGAAATCTGATGTTCATTTGAATTCGTTCCAGTTATGCTTGGAATGGATGATACATTTGAATTTTCAAGTTTAGACCAGTATTATGTGAAAATGCCTTGATAATTCCAAAAAAGAGTATGCCTCGGGGAACAGAGTAGGAAAGGTATGTTTTATTACTTTCAGCTTTCTTTAAATCCATTTAATTATGACACCAGCTTACACCTGTAATAGCATTTCAGGGGACAGGTGTTACATAGCTTTATTTTATTCTTATGACAGATCTTCATTCTAGGCAATGTAAGTAGTTTTTCCATTTAATTGATGAGAAAACTGAGGGGCAGAAGATTACACAAATCTATTGTTACTACTGATAGTAAGCCAGTCAATTAAACCAAAAAAAGTTTACTACATTAATATAGATATGATTATTCATTTAACATTATCAATTTATATCCTATGTGAAACTTTCATTTGTATATAATTTTCATCAAAATTCCTATGGCATTTTTTGTATGAATCACACCCTCCTGAACTATCCATAATTTCTTCATCTTTTTTAGGGGGGACCAGTAAATACTTGAAAATATATTGTTAAGGCAACGAGTGGGACTTTCTCTGTTTTTACTGTCAGTTTTCAAGTATTTTATTTTCCTCAAATTTGACAAGTTTGTTTAGCAACTTACCTTTACTAAGTCTTGCTAAAACATTAAATGATATCACCACAGTGATACAAACAGATCCATAGTCTTTTGATTTACTGATGTTTATTAAGTCAGGTGCAACTGACATAAACGTGTTTGGAAGTAAACACAGCTGTTTGTTATTAAGTATGCATATTACTTAGCTTTCCCATTGCTGGGACCAATTACCTGACACCCATGACTTCAGGGAAGAGAGCTCTAACTCGGCTCATCCTATCAGAGAATTTAGCCCATGTTCAACTGGCTTCAAGGCAGAAAAATGGCAAAGAGTGTAGCGAGGCAAAGGTGCTCAGTTATTGGTGATTGGAAAGCAGAGCAGAGAGGCAGGACAGAGAGAAGAGGGACAAGGACCAGGCATAGACCTCAAGGTCCCAGCTCCATAACCTACTCAGATACATCCAAACATGTGGTTTACTAATTCGCCGGGGGCTCTGAGCCACGCAAGTTGAGAGTTAAACTTACCCAACACAAGTAATGGGAGCAGATGTGTATGAGTACATTTGTGAATGGTTTGCTGTGAGCATTCAATGTGTCTAATAATACAAATGTTTTAGAGATGGAAAACCAGCCTCAACCCACCAGTTATGGAAAGTTGTGTTTGATTATAGTCACATTGAGATATAAGATATTTTTCTCTAATTTTGAATGTACATAAGGATTTAACTAAAATCTATTAATCATAGCATCCACCTATCAAAGATTTTAAAGGATAAATTATACATCAGATGTAAAGTTCTTTCAGCTGCAGGTACAAATGAAGATAGCATACAAATACCTGCTTTTATGAAACTTAAAGTCTGTTGTTGGGGAAGAGAGACATTAGAAATCAAATATATATGCTAATGGTAAGTCTATGGGAAAGATAGTGTGGTTGAGTTAGGGACTGAATTTTAAGGCCTTATGAAGTTGGTCATTCAGGACAGATGTCAGATAAGGGAGACAGTGGATGTGCTTTAATGGCTTTCATACAAGCAAATGCAATGGGTAACAAAGCTAACCGATTTTATTGGAGTAGTGTGGAGATGGGTGAACTAGCAGGGAAAAGCAAGAGCAAAGGCCCAGAAGCAGAAAGCTACCAGTATATTTGAAGGACAAAGCAATGACTAGAGCATGGAGCAAGATACAAGGGGGTATTAGAAATGGAGCCAGAAAAATAATGAGCAAAAGGGTCAGAGTGGAGTTGCAAATAGTCTGTTATTAGGGACTTGACTTTGAGTAGCACAAAGAAACTTTGGAAGAGCTCAAGTAAATGAGAGACATGAACTGAGAGATGATAGGATCCTTCTGCATGCTAAGTTGAGAAAGTTTAAAAGTTTTAAAGAAGTTTTAAATGGAAAAACTGACAGAGCAGTTAGATGGCTACTAGAATAGTCCAGGGGAGTACAGGGTATAATCTGAAACTGGTAAGTACTGGGATTTGCAGAGGAGGTAGAGAACTACTTGTATCATAATAAAACTAGAGCATAGTAGGAGAAATGAAGGAAAAATGAGAAGCAATCAAAATATTTAATAGTAGAAGATCAATGTAAATTATGTTATATACATATAATGAATTGTTATATAAAATGTATGTAGTGTGTAGAAAAATCATGACACATTAAATTCTGATATATGGGAATGTTAAGTAAATGTACTACATTATAAAATAGATTGTATTTTGTAAGGACAAATCCTTACCCATATTATTTGTACATGCAAGGCATAAAAAAGACATATGCCTGGTTTTGAATGTTTTAAAATACTCTTATTTTGCTCTTCTGTATTTACAAAAGGCTTTTGCAGAACCAACATGCTAGAGATACCAGCTAATTCATTTCTTTGTTCACTCAACACACACATATATTTTTAAAGATATAAAAAATGATTTAAACATTATCTAATTTTTTCCATCAGGCTTTACCTGTAGATTGAAAGAAGAAAAGAGGACAGTGCATCTACTAATGCACCAAAAAAAATTATATCAATGAACCAAAGAAGAACAAACACAATATTATGAAGGGTTAAGAGAGAAATATTCAGCTGTCAGTGGCATTTGAGTTGGGCTGTGAAATATCAGGGAGGTGTTTTGACAGTTTGTGGAATAGAATTCTCAGCTGAGGGAATAGAATTAGTAGAATCATAGAGGCAGGGATGCATAAGCCATGTTTGAGAAAATACGTTTTCTACTATATCTAAAGTGTAGAGGACATAGGTAAGTACACCATACTTATGTAAGTATCTATACATGTGTGTGTAATATAAGGAAGTACATATATAAGTGGTGAATAATACAAGGAAATATATAGTAGAGTAAAATCAGGCATTAAAAAATAGTAGACAGTGTGATAGAAAATTGCAGGTCATTGAAGAACTGTTTATGAGCTATGCTTATATAGGGTACATACTTGCCTAAAATATATTTAACCTCCTTAGATTTATATTCATATGGTGGCTAAAACTTATGCTTCAGTTACTTGGCTTACTTTTAGACTTGTGCTAAAGATTGATGTTTATGAAAAAGAAAATGCATCCTTATGACTTCCTTCCCATTTAGAAATATTTCCTAGTTTATTATGAACTCTACTAGTACATATATAAGGTAACTACTTGGAGACTTAAAATATTGTTCTAGCTCCTCAAGGGATTCTGGGAAGTAGCTGAAGAATCTACTTTCTTCTGTTTGAATTTTACTAGGTGGAATGAAAAGAATCATTATTCTACAGAGCAATTAGGTAGTGAAGTCTACAGAGGTGCTGGGTGTGTTGTTCGAATTCCTTGTTCCTTAGAGCTGGGGACTTGAGCCCAAGCCAGCATCTGGTACCCTTAGTCATATAGTTTTAGTTTGTAAGTTTGCATTAGTCAACATACTTTGAGAGTGTGATTACTTACTTGTGAACATTTGTGCTTAGTTGTAAACTGGTAAATATACAAAGGCTCTGCAAGAGAGAGCAATGACATTTTGGTAATTCTAGGGGAAAAAAGTCAATTTGAGTGCTTGATTATAAAGAGAGGAAACCAAGATGTTACATTTCGCAGTCATTTGTCTCCCCCCCTTCCCCGTTTGTAACTGACAGATTGGATTTAACACATGGAAGCTGGAAGACTACTTGTCTTTAAAAATGGTCTAATTACATTTGGAACTTCAGGGAAATAGAAGATTCCAGGATATTTTTGTTTTGAATTTGAAATTGGGGACAGCGCATGCACAGTTGTTTGTTTTCACACTTTATGGGAATGAATCACACCATGTCGACCGTGAGATTTAATTATGTATTTAGCGGAGAAGCTGGCGATGTCCCAATGCCATAGCTAAGCTGACGGAATAGCCTGTGTGCAGCCCCTTCCAGCTTCAAGACACGGCAAACCTTCCCTAATAGCACGTTTAACACAGGAGATGGAATGGTGTTGATGAGATGCATCAAATCTCAGCAGAATGCTTCTGCTAGGAAACAAAACACTGATGTCAAAGAAGGACATTTCTGTAACAAGGAGCAAAGCTGCTGCACCCCTGGCACATGGGCTACCTTTGATTGTAGCATTTTGGGCAAAACACGTTATCTCTGCCTGATCCCATTCTTTTTTTTTTTTTGTCTGCAACCCTGTACGTGAACTCTTCATTCCAAACCTTCATACATACACAGAACATGTTGTGATATCAAGAGCCTGGGAACCAAGGGTTGTAGTAAAAGTTTAATTTCTTTTCAGTTTTAAAACTACTATGATTTTAAACAAATTACTATGATTTTAATGAGTCTTCTTTAATACTCCATTCAGAACTTGATTGGCTGAGAATATTCTGGAATCAATGTATGTTCAATGGTTACTTTTCTGATAACAGTTAACTAAATAGGTTATTTATAATACAATCATGAAGACTACTGAAATAAAGTATACTTCCTTCTCAGATGTGTCAGAACCAGTGGTTTTCAGCCTAAGGTTCTTGGAAGTGGGCAGAACAAACCCATACATTAGCTGACATGTGAACCACAAGATTCATTAAGTAACTTTTTTCTTGTTTGCTATTTTATCACCTCAGATGATTGATTATAGACAATAGTTAGAATTTCCTTGTCCATGAAGGAAAGTTATAAAAATAACATTGATTGGAAGGGAATATATAACCAGTGATCAGCTGAGGCTCTGCTGTAGATCAGATCACAGCTCAAATCCACTGTTTGCTCTGCTATTTCTTTCCATTCTTTTCCATTAAGCTCCTCCACTGTAATCCCTTTTGAATCTGTTTCCCAGGAAACCCAACCTGCAATAATCTCCTGTGTGCAGATGAGGGAAAGCGTTCTGGCAGCTTTCACGTCTGAGGAGGTCCCAGATGTGGCAGCTTGTCTGTGAGGGTAGCTATTCTGCTTATACCCAAGCTGGAGTGTTCTTCTGACTACATCTATATGCAAATATTCAAATGGCCAATGCATTTATAAGAAACCCAAACACATCCAAGTCGGCCCTTCTAACTACCTCCAAGAACATACCCATTTTTGCCTGTATGTCTGAGATGATTTCATCTAAATTTAAGCCATGATTATCTAAAACATATTTTTGGTATTTTAGGCTAAGCACCGTATTTTGAATATCTGAATTCACTCATTAATGATGTTATGCACCTTAGTCTGTTTCCTTTTATTTCTGATACTGGGAATTGAACTCAGGACCTCATGCTTGCCAGGCAGGTACTGCGCTCAGCTAAATCCCCAGCCCTTTATTCTGTTCCTTTAGTGATGTCATCATCCTGTTAGAAGTGAGGGGATGCTTTGTCCTTTCTGCTATGTGTGGACACTATTTAGAATAGTTTCCTAAAATCATTATTTTCTATTTGTTTTGAAATCTATCATTTGTAAGCGGAAGTTGTTTTTCATGTGTGTGTTTAGTGTGCCTGATTAAACCTGTTACTGTGGGTTTGTTTGGACACTCTTGGTGTCAATTTTCAGGAAACACCTGCCTAAAGAACAGCACAGAGCTCATCCTCCAGGAGGGAGCCAGTCTTGTCTGCCAGGATAGCAGAGCTCCAGCATCTGTGTGTTCAGCCAAATGGTGCCTGAACCGATTTGATTTCATTTATTTATCACTTACACTGGAGAAAATTCATAATATAGAGATACAGTCACAAAGAGACTGTTTCTGCCAAACCCAAAGAAATTTTAAAGTGTTCCTAAAATGTGTAAATATTGATTATTGAGTCACAGTTTGCTCTCATCAGGCAATTCTCCCATTATATATTTAGATCCCTAATGAAGAGGTAAGTGGACTATGAGCCTAGCTAATAAACGATGCCTGCATAACGTAAAAAAGCAATGCATTTCTTCAAATACCTTTTCTTAGGTGGCTAAGATTTGCAAATCCTTAGAGAAAATGAGCTGATAACTCTGGAAATGAGAGCCTTTATACATAGCCATAGTCAACTCCCTTAGCATCTGCCCACACAGGCCCATCTTCAGATTGCAAGAATGGCAATCACTGGAGGCAGGGATGACTCTCACCTTACATGCTCATACCCACGCCATGTTCTGCTTTTCACAGAACGAAACAAAAACCTGCTTCTGAGTTACTCCTATGGTGGTGTCAGGAAGCTGGACTTCTTTCTTCCTTTGCTGGGCCTTTGCCTTAGCTTGGGCCATGGATCTGTGGCCTTTTGCAGAGGTGAGATCTTGGCAGGCAGGCTCCCTGCCAGTTTTCTTGGTCATCTGTCTACATGCTTGCTACGAGACATACTTTGCTCCTGAACACTGATTCCTTCAAGCCTGGCACTTTTGGACCCTTTCTATACCTTCCTGTGACCTGGAGCTCTCTGAAGGCTTTTGTAGCTCTGCTCATTTGATGCACTTTTCTCAGTTCTTGGCAACTCCTTTCCAGTAGCATACAAATTATCTTCCTCTTCATGTCAGCTCTTACTCTGCTGCTCCTGGACTCCCTGCTTCTATTCATAGGATCTCTAGGTTCCTCCACAGCACAGGCATTGAAGAGGAGACTTCACACAGACTTATGATTTCTGTCTTCACCATTTCTGGAGATGTAGAAATCCTATCATTTCCTCTAGAGTAATTTACTTGCTTTAATAAATATTAATACAGAGAAGGACAAAGATGATATTGATTTTAATATCTCTAATATGAATTTGTGTGGTCACTGGCAAGTTTTCTTAGTTTATATAGGTAGTGTAGGGGAGGCACTGGGTAAAAGACACGAGGTAGTCCATGCACCTCAGGACTTGTCTCCAGTCGGCAGAGGGTGCTTCTGAAGCTTTGGGGTAGGTGTCACAGGCCTGGGTCCCAGTTATCAAAGACGGCTGCTCACTTACCAGGTATATGATGTTGTGTGTCAGGGAATCAAAGGCCTCCCTCGTAAGACCAAGGTTTAAATGTTTATTAGCTGTGAGATCTTGAAGGCCCTTTAGTCTCACTGTCATGATAGTTTTCTAATCTGTAAAATGGGAAACTTTTAAAGTATTTAAACACTTCCTGACATTTAATGATTATGGAAGTGGTTACTGATAACAGTGATTGTTGAAGAAAAGTCCAGGGTATTGGAAATGTAAGCTGTCCTCTCTCATTTTCTCTCCTGGGAAGGGGGAAAGAATAATGGGTGAGATACATATTAAATTGTGAGCATATTTATGTACATAGAGTAGAATTACAAATAGAAGTCACTAAATTTACTTTCAGTTGGAAAGATTAAGTTTTCTGACATTGGAGGAAATGAGTTCTATAAATCTACTTTTCACAAGTGGGTCAAAATATATATAAATTCATATCTTGCTTTGATAATTAGATAATTTCCTTTAAAACAGCATGTAGTGATAATGCATCAGACATAAATGCAGGATTTATTGGTGAGAACTAATTGATTCTAATTAGTTTGATACCCAATTTGGTTTTATGTTTCTCTCCACATTTTACCTCCAAATTAAGGACTCTACCTTAATAGCTTATACAGCATAACCTGTTAAACATTTTTAGGAAAAGAAATACGCCATTCCCTTTGAAAGTCATTCATTCCAATCATAAAATGCCACAGGCTTTCTCCTCTCCCCACTTTACCCTGCCCCCATTTAGAATTCCCCAGGGAAAGAAATGGTAGGGAGATGAAAGTCCTTTAAGACTTCTCCCTTTAAGGAATGAGACTCTCTTTTCCCTAATTTAATTAAAATAAACATGACTTGAGAAAGAATGAGAAATACCTGCAGGTTTAATTCTAGTTTCTCTCCATCTGTCAGACCCATATTTTCTGAAATGACCTAGCAGCTGTGCTGCAAAGACACCCTACACTAATGTTCTCCTTTTACATACAAGGACTCAAGCTCAAGTAAATATTTCAGTGTTTTATTTGTGTCAAGTACAGTCTCCTTTGAAAGACCTCTATTTTTCTAGGAAGGGTGATACCTTGACAACTGAAGTGAGTCATCTAGTTACCTTGTTGACCTGTGCAAAGATCTGGGAGTGTCTTGTAGTTTAGAACTAAGTATCGAAAGTGGTGAGTCCTTTTCAGTGATTCAGCATAGCCCGTGATCTACTGCTCTGCAGACAAGTGAACATACATTTTATATGATCTTAACAAAAGGGACTGTAAATTTTTATATAGGTTTATAAGGTAAGCCATAATTTGATAATGATACATGGATACAAAGGGATACTTTATGCATTAATTCTGTCATTCAACTATGAAGTATGATCAAAAATAGTTAATGTTTAAATTAAAAATATTATTACAGTAAAATACACATCACCATCAATGTATCTGAAAATTCTCAAAATATCCCCCCTTGGTTTAAATCACATCTCATCATTCTTGACAGTATCTTTTACTGAAATAAGATTTTTAAAAATTTAAATATTCACCATATGTTTTTATCATCCCTTATATTTATTTATTGAACACTTGTTAGTTTGCGTACTACTGAGAATCAAGGCAGGACACTTTATTTAGATACTATGTATCTTCCTTTCAAGTACATTAGTGCTTAAAATGTCCTTAATGGGATGGAATAACTCCATGTGGACTGAAATTACAAGGCTACAGTATGATTTCTTTAAGAGGATGTGACAGAAGACTGTGATAACACAGCCTCTTTGCAAGAGTCCACTTTCAAATATGACCCCTGCAGGACAGAAAGGATTTTCTGGTGTATCTATAAAGCAACATTAGTAGGAAGCGACAGCACAGGTGCCTCCAGAGGAGAAGGAAGGTGCAGAGCACCTGCAGAGACTTACAGCTGCACAAGTGAAAGGCAGTTAAGTTGTCATGTTTGTCATCGTTGTTACTGCTAGCAAGGAGTTTTTACGATGTTACTCTGGAATATATAAATTGCCAAAAAAAAAAAAATTCCTAGTGTAGCCAGAAAACAGTGGCAGGATTTAAATTTCTTGATAATTTTAATAACTCATTAAGAAAAAACTTGAATCACCCCCTGCCATAATACAATTATTTTCATATAAAAGGTGTCTGAGATCGTTTTCAGGAAGATGCTACGCAGGAGCATCCAATAGCAAGAGATACATGAGTCCTGAGATTGAGAAGCATGGGCACATGTTTGGTCATATATGAGGAGCGGAAAATAAATATAGAAAAGAAGGTTAACTCTAATCAAGGTTGGCTTTGAGTGTGCAGTTCTGAGCTAAAGCACTTCCAAGAAATTATTTACATAGTGAGGGAGGGTTCAAAGTTTTAGAGCAGGACGGGTCACAAGACCTAAAATTTCTTTGAGTTAGCAAGACTGCCTTGGTAGTGATACTTAAATGGATTATCTGGGAGTAGTAAAAGGAAACAGAGAAGTCAGTATAAACCTACCAATGCAACTGAGGGGAGTGGTGGAGATAAAGTAATAGGAGAGCAGACAGCCTAGACTTGGGACCAAAGGAATTTGCAAACTGGTAGGATGTTGGCAGGTACTAGTGAGAGAGAAACACATGATTTTCTCGACTCTGGGAAACCATGATGTGGAAAACTGGCAGGTCAATTACAAAACAGGATATATGAGAACAAGAAAAGCAAGTGTGAAAATAAATGGCTGTTAAATTCCATTTCAAACCACTAAATCTGAGGCAGGCAAGTCATTATATCAATCTGTCTTGCTAAGTATGAACAAAACTTCATTTATCTTACTAAAGAGGATATGTTTATAATAAAATTTTAGATGTATTTAATAATGTTTGATCAAAGTTTTAGGTATATTTATATATTTACATATTTTTATCAGCAGTTTACTCCACTACTGAATATTTTTAAAATTAGAGACTTAGAATTACAGGAAGCAGAATAATTTTCAATTAATAAAAAGCAATGTACTTTGGCAGAGAGAAATAGATTCATAAAACTTTGCAGGAATAAAATATATTTCATTAGAATAAAGTTGTATGAGGAAAATGAAAAAACACGTTTAAGAAAAAAAAAAAAGTAACGTTCCAAATATTAAAGTGTGGCTTGCTCACGTCTTTAAAAATCATCTGATGGAGTGTATAGAATTGTATTTATGTAGTTTCCATTGGATATATTTAAAATGATAGGATTTTTATTTTAAAATATCAGTATTTACTGTATGTTGAAAATGTGCATGGTTTCAACTATTATAACTTACAATGAAAATATCATATACCATGGAAAATGGTGGAGTGTATAATTATTCAGTTATTTTAGGGAATATGTAAGATTAATAAAAACATTAAGATGACTACTCCAGCATATTTTTGATTCCAGCCATTCTGGCATCATTCCTTCGAATGTTGCTCTTCTGAATTTGTTTCTTCTTACTACTTTTCTCTCTGCTTGGACAACTTCTCAGTGTGTCTGCGGCATAGAGCTTGTGACTGGCAGGTTTCTTACATGTTGTATTCTTAACTCACAAAAGCTGTGGGGCTCAGGAGTACTTGTAGTGAAACAATGGAAACCTTTCACATCTTCTCTTGGGTAAAGATCCTGGTCTCTATTTCTGCCCAAGTTATATGACTTTGAACAAGTCATCTTCTCTGGGGCCATTTGCAAACAATGATGTAATTATGGTACTGATTAATTGTAATTATGTCTACAGATTACACTGGCACACAGTAAGATGTCAGGGAGGCTCTCTGTAGGATAGAGAGTTCTACACATTCTTTAGATACTATGGAACAAACGGTGGTTGTTTTCAGGACAACCAGCACCTTCATAAGCAAGTAACTGAAGGAGTTATAACACTATTTTACTCACCTTTTAAGCAAAACAAGCCTTTCATTTAGTAAATAATTAAACAGTATAATGACATTAAATTGTTAGAGTAGCATTTTTTGTGTATTTAGCTGTCCAGTAACACTTTTAAGTATCTTTTCTTTGTTACTGGAGTGCTTCTCTACTTGTGTCCCTAAGATAGTAGGAGCATGTACCAGCTGGATTAAGTACATCCTCTTGACTCTGCAAATCAAGTGCATTTCTTCAAGAATTTGAAGAGAGGCTAGACATGTGAATCCATTTTCCAAGTGATGGCTTAGCAGAGCCAAGAAATATTCTTGGAAGTTACTACTCTGTGGTATAGATGTGCTGGTGAGCATAGTAATGGGAGTGAAGTCCCATTCCTGCTGGCCATGCGGACTTCAGCACCTAGTTCATAATGGCAGAAGTAGCAGTTGAAAAACAAGTTACCTTTGGACAAATGGTAGATTCTATCTGCAACTCATATGTTGTCAGCCTCTCATATCCTTTTCAACAGATTTCTTTGCTTAACCAGCCTATTACTTCCATGATTGAAGCAAACATGCAGTAGATAGCTTTACAGTGCTGGCATTTAAAAACACAGTTTTTAGATGTTAATAGTAGTCATAGCTTATCTAATCTCCATCTTCTGCAGACTGTTCTAGAATCTTTTATAACCTTGCACTTTCTGCATAGTACCATCTTATTTGGCATCTGCAGTGTTCTAGGCTTTGGTCTTTTAAATTGGGAAATCTCTTTTCTGTTTTTTGTTAGTGCATGTTTGATATAAATCATGGTTACATTTATTTTGGGTAACTGGTACATATATGTAGCATATCTTCATTTCCAATCTCTTTCTACCCCCTTCCCACATCTCCTGAATTTCTGCTCTATCTGCAAGTCTACTGTTTTATTTCCTACTGTCTCTCCTTTGTTAACTCTTTATTTATGTTTTGGGTTTCTCATATAGGGGAAACCATGTGATAGTCAACTTTCTGTGTATGACTTATTTCATTAAAATTATGGTTTCAAGTCTTACCCACTTTCTTGACCATGACATGATATCATTCTTCTTTATGCCAGATTAGTATTTTAATCTTTTTCCTTTTTGCTCCCTTTCTCTCTGCCTCTCCTTGTCTCTCACACATTTTCTTTGATCCATTTGTCTGTTGGTGGGGATTGAGGCTGGTTCCAGAGCTTAGATACTGTGAGTTGTGATGCTATAAACAGGGTATATGAGTATCACTATAGTATGATGTTTTTAAGTCTTTGGGACATATACGTAGGCTGGCTCAAACTGACTTCCTATTTTTAGTTTTAATTTGCCACTGGATAAGCATGAGCCATACTTATCATAGCAATG
Source organism: Hydrochoerus hydrochaeris (assembly GCA_004027455.1). Lineage (NCBI taxonomy): Eukaryota > Metazoa > Chordata > Mammalia > Rodentia > Hydrochaeridae > Hydrochoerus > Hydrochoerus hydrochaeris. Next base: position 87,900 of record PVLA01006819.1, read on the forward strand.
ACATGCTACGGGAGTGAACTGGAGTCACTGGAATAAATTGGAATATCTAGTGAGAGAATATTACTTGAAAAATCTAATTTACCTATGTTTATTCCTCAGTTGTTACCCAACCTCCACCTTTGACATCAATCTAGAGTTGAGATTTTTTTTAAGAGCTAATCAAAATTATGGGCTTGAAACAGCAATGAATAATTGCTGTACCTTCATTTCATAGGAAGATATATTAAAATAGAGAATGTGAGCCTGTTACAGGAGATGAATCCTAAAATTCACCCATCGTTGCAAGCTTTGTGAAGTGAAATTTGCAGACAAAAAAAATGCTGAATGATTTTGTATGCCCATAGAAAATTAATGATGTATAAGCAATACTACAAATGAAAGAATAGCACTTTATTTGCATTTACTTAAATAAGTGTTTTTCTTGGCACTATCTTTTTGACCCCTTATAATTTGCTGATTGATCAGAATATTGCTAATGCCATGCAATGAATATATAACTTTTATATTCTTTCAATTACAGTGATAAGTATAATTTATTTTTATTTAAATTTGCTCTGATACTAATTAGTGAGTAAACACATTGCAGTCTATTTGAGAAAGGTGAGTACAAAGTAAATAAATACTATTGTCTCAGAGGGTTTCATATTTTATCTCTAAACACACAAAGTTTTGAACTTGGTTATTACATTAACCTTAGACATACTAGTAATCAAGTGTGGCACGACAGCTGCTTCCTGATTACATATCTGAGAAGATAAGTATGGTATTTTTGCCAATCAAAGTCAATTTCAATTCACTTGTTGATTAGTCCCAAGTTTGATGGAGGGTTCTACAAACAGAGTAAGCTGAAGAGATGTCAGTTAAAAATGAAAAAGAAAAATATTTATCCCCCAGGCATCTTCAGGCTGAAGATGAACAGTCCCTCACTACATCTGTTAAATGCAAGAAAGGATGGAAAACCTTGGCAGTTTACTAATGTGACATAACTTATGTGAGAATTATCCAGGCTAAAAGAAGATTTTAAAAAAAGAATTATAAAATCAGTGTCACAACATTACAGAAAGTTTGGCGAGTAGAAGGGAAGGTTATCAGTCATAACCCTAATTGTTAAACATTAAGCCAAATGCAAAGTTTATGGGCACTCCTTTTGTGTTTTTAATCAGATGAGATTTTCCATTATTGGAATCATAATGTATGCATAGCTACTTGGTTCCACTCTGACAAGGTCAGTTCAAGAAAGATTTTTTTTTTGTCACACTATTTTGGCTTTTAATTATTCATACTGAAGTTGTATAATTTTCAGTCAATTTAATACTCTCTCCATCTCTGGTTTATTTTTAACCATTCTGTAAAATAATTAAGGTGTTTTAATGTATGTCTTGTGTTCCTTACATTGTCCATGAGAGAGAGGTAATTTCGTCAATATAAATTTCCAGATTATGTAATGCCATTTTTAAAAATTGATGACTGGAAAAATGACTTACAAGGGACAGTAAAAATAATAACCGATTTTCAGTGGAATGAAGGGCTGCCTTCAAGCAACTGAAACCACTAGTGAAAGGTCATGTAAATCCTAAAATAAACAGAATAATCAGAATTGCTTCCTAAAAGTGGGTGGTTGTCCCCATTTGCAGAGTCTATGATTTTAGGCTTGTCATGAATCCTAGAAGTTCCATATTTAGTAAGTTTCCGATCTCAGAATTATACTTTAAGAGCTCCTGTTCCAGAATCTTCACTTTCATCAAATGTAAAAAGGAAATGGGAAACACATTTTAAGCATCCTAATAGACCACTTACTTTTGATTTCCATTTGTGTAGGATTTCTTTTCTGAACCGGTTACCCTGAATGTAAACCTATTTATTTCACACATTATTTATTTTTGATACTGGGAATCAAACTTATGACGTTCTGCTTGCTAAGCAGGCGCTTGTGTCGCTAAGCTAAATCTCCAGCTGTGTAAGATTTTTTTCTATTACATTTTTTTATGTTAAGTGTTTAAGTGGCATATAGCTGATTTATGCTTTTAATTATATTCAGGTTAAAAACAAAATTCATGAATCTAGTGCATTCATTTGTTTGTTTCATCCTTTATTACCTCTGAAGTATCTGGATTGCTTCCTTTTGCTTTCTCAATTATTACTGGTTTGCTCTATATGCTGTTTCTTTAGATTTCTCCTTTTTGATGTGGGAGATCTGCTGTGTATGTTTTTGCTCTTGTGACGGTCACCGCCCCATCCCTGTCATCTTAATGGGGGTGCAGATCATTCTGTAAGTTGTGTGCAGTAGACCAACTACTTCCTCAACGGGCACCCTGTTTTCCCAGCCCCATGCTCTAATACCCTGCTCCTCCAGCCTCACAAAACCCTTTACTTCTCCATTCTACCTCAGCACCGTTCAGCTCTAGAACTCTTTTGCCTTCATCCGCTCCCCGTCTATCTTGAAATTCTAGTGCTTGCTGTTGTCGACTTACTGTTAGCCAGCGATGCCGTACACCGCATGGTGGAGCGCCCAGGAAAACACGTGGAGGCAGTGGGTCCCGAGACGTCGGTTCGGTCACAGCCCTGAGACTTTTCCACGTCTTCCTCTTCTTTCCATTAAAAGCTCAACTTTGTAGGTAGCCACTTTTACCTTTATGGTTCACAACCTGCCTGGGCTAAGGCCGTACAATGAGTGCGCCTGTGGCCCAGGGATTGCGTGACGCGTGCGTGACCACGTGCGCATGCATGTGAGCGTAAGAGCGCGTGTCCCTGCGCGGGCGTGCGCATGCGTACCAGGGATCTCGAGGATGGTGGTGGCGTGCAGTGCGCCTCCCGTTCTATGCCTGGTTTGTGGTCACACTGAAAGGAAGAGAACTCTTTGCAGGGCCGACCTTGAAAGCTCTGTAACTTACGTGATTTCCCCTGTGGCCTCACCAGCGGCCCTTGATACAATCCTGGGCCCTCGGCCCAAGGTGGGTTCTCAGCGCCCCTGGCTTCCCCAGGTCTGGGCTTAGCAGACGCAGTGCTGCCCGCAAGCACGCCGGGCACCTCCGGAACCTGCCCTTCTGCATGGTGAGCACCACTCCTTCCTTGAAGAAACAAGACGAGTGGGTTCGCCAGTTACTCAGCTGTTCCTGGGTTCTGAGGTTAAATGGATCATTTGCTGTACTAAGGTGAGGTATGCTCTTCAGTAGCCTGGAAGATACCAACATATTTGCTTGTGGCTTTAGAAGGCTTGGCTTCCTAAATCATTTTAAGCTTCAGTGTGTGTGTGTGTGTGTGTGTGTGTGTGTGTGTGTGTGTGTGTTTCAAGCTCGAATAGAAGGTTTCTGACTCTACCATCTGTGTTTCCTGCTAGACATTTGGGATGTGCCTTCGACCTTGTGAAGTGGGTGCCTTTTGGATTGTTGAGTGTCAGATGTACGAATCTGAAAAGTGGAAATTTGCGTGATTTTAGTTTTGGAGATTTTTCTATCATTTGAGTACAAAACCTGTATCAGTGCACCAACTGTAATCAATAAACCCAGTCCTGGGTGGGATGGGGTGGGGGGAGTGAAATACAGAAACCAATATGGCACGGCAACTTTTCTAAGTACTTCATGGTTTAGCAACTACTTTTAAAAGTGTCAACATAAACACTATTTTAAAACTACAGGTGGTTTCTCTTTTGGAAATTTGCACATTTTTTCTTCTTTGTCCTATTTTGGCTTTTTGAAACTGCCTGGCTATATGGTTACATTTACTTCTTTAAGTATTTTTAAAAATAAAAACTAATTCTTGACTGCAGTATTTTCTCTCTGTTCCCTCTTTGCTTCTGTCTCTCTTTCCCTTCCTCTTTTATTTTCTCCTTCCTTCTCCCTTTCCCTTCCCCTCCCTCTCCCCCTACCACTTTCCTCCCCTCTTTTCCTCACCTTTCCCACCCCTCCAGGCTTGTTTGCAAAGGCACAAAACCTCAGACTTATCCACATGCTTGGAAGATAATGTCTGGACATTCCAGAAAAATAAAACAAACAAATGGTAACACTGCTTTACATAGAGATGATTATCTTCCTGAATACATAGATTCACATGAAAAAACCCCTCAGAAATGTGAATGTTTTTCTTAAAAAAAAAATAGAAGAAAAGAGAAGGGAGAAAAAAGAGAAGGGAGGAAAAAGAGAAGGGGATAGAGGGAGGCATGCTCTTCTTACATGCTTATTTACATTTGGGGAGAAGCAGTTCAACTTGAAAAACTCAGGAGATTTTTCTGGCCCTAGTCTTTTTTTTTTTTTAATTTATTCTAAAGATAATAAAACCCAACAAAACAGAATAGAGCCAGTCAAAACAAAGCAGTGAAATTGGTACAAAACTTTGAAGCAAGAGAATAGTATATCTTACTATCTTCTCAGTAGTTGTCCATTCCATCAGGTATAGCACAATCCAATGAAAGCGAATCACTTGACATAGTTTTCTCATTGCTGAGACACAATACCCCACACTCACAAGTGAAAGGAGCAAAGGTTTACTTTAGCTCACTGACTCTGGGGATTCAGTACCTGCCTGGTACAGTCCAGGGTAGTGACATCATGGCAGAAGTGCATGGTGGAGCAGTGCTTCCTGGTGGCTAGAAAGCAGATCCCGGGAACAGAGAATCTGGATCAGGGCCATACAGAGCACAAGTCATGCCACCATGACACACCTAGGCACACCCAGGAGCACACCACTGCTGTGAAGAGCAACCAGGGTGGGTCGTTTTTTTCTGACCTTAATTTTTAACTCTTCATAACTGTAGAGTAACATATACCTCTCAGGAATTTATGCATGGTTAGGGAGCTTTTCATTTTTAAATGATTAATGTACTTACATGGTAACATAGGGTGAATTGCAACTGATTGTGGTTTGACTACAATAGTAATTGAAAATATCAAAATTTGAATCTTCCAGAAAAATAAAAAAAACATTGTTCTTCGCATAATATCTTCACAAAGCTATCCCCTCAAAACCCTAACAAAGTGGAATTATAGTTAACATGCTCTGTAGGATTTCCATAAATCCTTTTGACTGCTTGCCATATGCATACCCATAGGTGCCCCTGTACTTTCCCAAATCCTATCTCACGTTTCAAGTGATACGACATCCTCTGCTTGAACACCATCCACAGCCTACACACATTCTAGCTTTGGAAACAACAGCCACCTGTTTTATTCTTCCCTAGATCTGAAAATCTATTTCTTTATTATAAACCTCAACAATGCAAGAAAATTTAGCTAGCTCTAAAATTGTAATGTGAATCAAAGGAGACAGTATGCCAAGGTAAGATCTCAAATTTGGATTTTTATTTTTACCTATTAATGCAGCATTTGTGAAGGGTGGAACAAGTTTGTTCTTGTTCACTTGAATTGTGAAAAGTATTATCAAATTGAGAAAGAATAGGGACTCTGGCATTTTTTTTTGATTGAAGTAGCAAATGACAACGGAAATTTTAATCATCTTCCCTGCCTTTGAGAAGAAATTTGTGACTCCTTCCAGAACAAAAGGTAAACATACACACACACAGGCACCTCTTATGGGAATAGAGGTTACAGTCCAGACTGTTTTGTTTTTCCTCAATAATACGTTCTAGTTCTCACAGCTAGCTTTCTCTGAAAAACAACCAGAAGACAAAACACACTGAAACCTTTACATGACCTGTCAAATTAACTAAGTTTCTTAATATTACACTTTCCTGTAGATTACATGAAGAGAGTAGAAGGCAGGAAATCTCCTTTGACACATTAATAAAATGATTACCTTTAGTCAACTCATGATTTGTCACCAGAATTGTATTCTTTGTTAGATTAGCTCCCGAGCATTACGATTTGGCCTGCTATTGGGTTGCTGTCAAAGCATGAAATATTCTTACTAAATTCATTTAAAAAAATTTATCTCATCTGAAGGAGAAATGAAAGCGTATAATGTACATTAAAGAGATTGTTCAAAATGTAAGCACTATCATATCTACCTACATACTGGCATTGTCCTTAAAAAGATCTAAAATACCTATATTTTCTACTTTGTCCGTGTCACTTCAGAAATATAAAATTCACACATTCTTTTTCATTTCTATGCTTTAAGGTGATTATATGCAAATCTGACTTAAGAGGTGGCATAAGGCATATTGGAGTATCAGATAGGAATGTGCCCGTCATCCAAATCCTTGTTTTTTTTTTTTTTGTCATTGTTACCCTGATATAACCTCTATCACAGAGAAGTGAAATAGACTTACCAAAGAAAATTAGAACTTGAAAATGTTTAAATGAGCATCCAATGGGAATAGTTAATGCTGGTTTCCTAACTAGTAGTCACTCTATTCTTATTACTGAATAGAACACTGGTTGTGTCAAGGAGATCAGAGAATCCGAAGTGTGTTCCCAGGAGGCCAACCTCTCTAGCTGGAGGGAATCAATCATAGCTGATCCAGGGCAAGAAATTTAATCCCGTTATCCTAAACTAGTGACTGGGTTAGAGATTGCTGCATGGAGAATTCTACGGAGTCCTCTAATGGAGCTACAGAGTGGTTTGAGGGACTTTGGGAATGCTTTTTCCTCTGTCGAAAGGAGAGAGAGAGAGGTGTGAGAAGAATGGTTCCTCCCCTGCCTTTTCATCGTTGGACGTTCTCACATGAATATGTGTTGCTTGGAAGGGTGGTGATCATTGGTTACCATAAGACATCAAATTGGATGCTTAGAAGCTGAGTATGGCTGTAGAGAAAAAGACTCTGCCAGGGTCCTAATGACATGTTCCCTGAGTAAGTTTGTAACAACCTAGCTTTGGTTTTGTTAGGTGAGAGAATCATTGTATTGGTTACTGAAAATACCACTATTTTTCCCCATTACTTTGAGCTAAAGTATCCTCCCCCACCTTTTTTCACCTATTGGTTCATTTTAAATGATGGAAGACATAGCTTCACGATACACCAAGACTTATATACCAGTTAGCCCACTTCTTTGTTGATTTAACAGATCTTTCACCATAATAATAACAACTGTGTCCTATGACATGTGCTTACAAAACATATTTTTCACTGTGTATACTACTTCCCTGTAGTATTTCACAAAGAAAAATATTATTCTAAATTTGTATAATACAGCTTGAGCAACCTTTACCTAAAATCCAAAATATGAAATGCTCCAAAATCCAAAAATACTTTGATTGCCTACATGCCAGTACATGGGGAAAATTTCACACTTGACCTCATGTGATATATCATGCTCAAACATGGGTGAACTAAAAATATTGTGTAAAATTACCTTTGGGCTATGTTCACAAGGTATATGTAATCATCAATGAATTTTGTTTACATTTGGGTTTTACTTTCAAGATTTTACATTATGTATATGAACATATTCCCAAATCTGAAGAAAGAAAGGGGAATTCCAAAGTATATTTGGTGACAAGCATTTCAAATAAGTGATAATCCACTTGTATTACTAGTACTTTGGTTCTTATACATAATTTGTCATTGTGATATTCTGGTTGAATGTTTTAATCAATTATTTAATCAATAGTATCCTATTGAATTTTTTTACTTATTCCTTAGCATGATTGATTTACTTATCTTAGAAACTCATTTTTCTTTCACCTATACTTTATGAAGCACTATTTATTAGAAAAATCAAACATCTATCTTTCTGCTCAACTGTGTTTATCACTTCTTTTCTAGATTTATTTCTAAACACAGTTCATCTGTATTCAAGAGCCTGTACATGTGATAAAACTTATTTTTCCTCCTCCTTTGGGTATGTTAAAGCAGATACAGTAGCCCCAGTTTTTTACTTGTTGATATTTCCAAGTGTATTTCTAAGGCTTTTTTTTTTTAAGGCAAGTATAACACCATTTTCATTCTTAACATTGAAACTGATTCCATATTTAGTCCAGGTTAAATTTTCTTGATTGTCTCACACATGTAATTTACTATTTAATTTAGGAGCTAAATTATACAGATAATACCTACGCATTATCAATGATCATACTAGACATGGATGAAATTGGTTCTTGCTTCTTAACAAAGCATCTTGTTATGTTTATGACACCATCATTTTCATTTGCCTTTGTTTTTTTCCCCTGCCTTCATATCTTTGAATTTTGAAATCATTTTTATAGACTGTTCTTTAATTTGTTCTATTACCCAAGTTCTTTAACTATCTATTCTTTTCTTGTTAGGCCTACAGCTCTAGTTGGATTTGGGATGTTTGCTAAAGGCCTTAGCTTGGTGCTGTTGGGAAGTGGTGGGAAGCCTAAGAAGTACAGCCTGACCCAAGGTCTTGCAGTGACTGGGAGGTATGACCCTGAAGGGAATGGCCCTGCAGATTCCTCAGCCCTTTTGGTCTTTTTCTCCGGTCTCCCTCAGGAGGTGAGTGATTCTGCCACCCACTGCCGCCATGATGGTGCTGCCTTACCAGGATAGTGTATATCCTTAAAACCAATAGAGCTTACTGGTCATGCACAGAGAGCCCCAACACTAAGCCTTTTCTCTTTATAAATTATCTCAGGCATTTGTTATAGTAATGGAAATATGAAACACTTCTGTTGACTAGTTTCTTATTGTGATTTGTTATTTTGGACTCTGAATTCAACTTAGAGGAGGAGAATGTTTGTGGATGTCTTTGTACTCTACGAGTTGCCCTAAAAGGAGACCTTGGCTTCTGCAGGTTTTATCTGTTAAGGTTAGCTTTTGTAGTAATTCCTTTGCTTGACATTTCTACAGTAGAAGTAGAGTTCATTCAGACTCATACATGTTATGTGAAGTGTGGGAGCTGTGTTAGAAATACAGAATTTTGAACCCTGCTCAGTCAGAACCTGGATTTTAACAAAAGCCCAGGTGGTTTGTATCTAGTTTGAGTTTCACAGCCAAGGTACTTTCTTGACTTTCTAATTGCTAGCAGATAAATCTATTTTTATCCATGTTTTGGAGAAGAAAGAAACATTCATCTTCCTTCTTCAAGTAGGTAGTTTTCAATTCCCTGTTTCAGACGCAGAGCTGGACTCTGCCATCCTGCTTGTCGCGCACGGCAAGCCTGTGCCGGGCCCGTGTGTCCTGAGGTGGGGCTTGTGCATCAGGCCCCTGTGGTTCAGTCTCTGGGCTTTGCCACAGGGAACATTTGGTGTTTTCTCTTCATTCCAGCACCTTTCTTTATATAAATATTCTTTGGCTATTTTTTAAATTATGGTTTTTTTTTTTTAGCACATGATGCTTTTAAAATGCAAAGGAGATTTTTTTCTTGCCATTGCAGACTGCTCTGTTAATGGAATTTAGGTTCTAAAGCACTTAGATCAGTGAAAGTATGGGAAGCAGAAGGAGTAAGAAAAAGATATTAGAAAAAGATCAGCATTATTTAATTTTGATTAAGTTATGGAGTAATATAGGTTTATGATGGCAAAATTAAAGTGCATAGAAGTACATTAAAATTAACAGGAAGGGGAAAGAGAGGAAATGAAAAGAAATTTGACTAAACCGGCAAAATTAGTGAAATGTAAAGAATAATAAGAGGTGTTGAATAGTAAGTAAATATGTTAAATGGCAAATCAGATGGAGTGGAAATACTTAGTGTGTTAGCTAGCTCATTAAACTTCAGTAACTTTCTATATCAAATAAATAATCAGAATAAAATGAAAACTAATATATATTATTTGTTAAGAAAGGCTTTCTCACAAAGTGGCAGCCAAAAAAAAAAAAAAGTTTCTGAAAAATGAGAAAGCTGAAAAAGGCAAACATAAATGTAAAAGAAAGCCAAAAAGAAAGTGAGAAAAGAATTCAGGCAAAGCAAAATTTCAAGGTTGGAATCATTAAGGAGACTGCTGGCATACTTCAGGCAGCCTGAGGTTTAGGTCAGCTGAGGGATGATGCACCTGGGAAATGGATCTTTGCTCTACTTATCTCCCCCTAAACACCGCAGGAAGTGCTAAGGCTGTTTTTACCACTTTCTGGTATCTGGTGAGCAGGCAGGAATGGCACCAGTTTGCCTAACCTGGGTGGCCATGACAAAGGGAAGTTCTCTTTCAAAAGTACCAAGGAGTACTCTATGCAGGTGATGGTCCTTGCAATTTCATGTTCCCATGGGGACCTAGGAGCCTGGGAGACAAGGACATGCTGTGTATGCTCCTGTTTCTTATAACTGTCCTTAAGGTACTTGACACTGTCTCATTCTGTCTAATAGAATCTTTCAGCCAATTCATCATCATCTCATTAGCATTTCAAGCAGCAGAAATAATGCAATAAAATTAGATGACATGAACTCACAAGGATTTCTGTTGTAATCAGTAATTTAAACTCAGTTTCTAACGTAATTCTTCATTAAAAACAACTAATTTTTTACAAACAAAATCCAATAAGTATATTGTAGAAATGAAATTTCACATCATTGTAAGAAACTGCAATTTACGTTTCTCAGTTTGTGAATAATCAAATTAAAAAATCTAGGAAGACAGATCAAAGATTCTATACAGAAAATTAGGGAATGGATTAAAAAATATCATTTTAAGCAACTCTTATCTCAAAGAAGAAATTAAAATCACAATGAGATACCAAGAAAGCTAAATGATGAAAGTCCATGCATCAGGGAAAACTCCTCAAAGTGGAGCCCAGCTATTCCCACAGTGTGTGTAAGGGTTCAGCTTGACTTGACTGTCGTCTCTTGAGTAGGAATTGCTAGGACTGCCCCCATCAGTTTTTCACATGTGGTTTTCCAGCATAATAAAAAGAAGCCCAACCATTGCAATGGAACATGGGGCTTTGCAATTGCACTTGGCTGCCCTCAGTGTCAGAAATGAGTCTGGTGACTTTGGCATTAGTTTGAGATGAAATAAGTACATTCTAGGCTAGGATGAGGTCACACCTCATCCTATATTACTGACGATAATGCACGCCTTTCCTTTTGACTCAGATTTCAGGAATTCACTGGTCTTGAAGTCAGTAAGTCCCCGGTACATTGCACACGATGGAGTCACGCATCTCACTGCTTTCGTTTTTTCACTCTCAACACACCTTCCAGCAGGTTCTCCTGCGTGAGATGAGGTTGTTTGGTGTTTAAACAGCGATATCATCGAGGCCCAGATAATAGAAATCAATTAATTATATCTACATCTATATACTGAAAGTATTTAGGGAAGAGAAATCAATGAATTAAAATAAAGGAAGAAAACTATTATTTTGTTAATCCAAGAACCAGTTGCTATGGAAATGTTGAAAATAAAGTGATTGGCTTTATTTAGGTGACCAAAGAAAAAAGAATAGCAGATATTATTGTGAAATGATAAACATGGTATAAGAAAGTACTTTTGTTAACTATGTAAATACATTTTTTAAAAAATTAAAGAAACAATGGAGTATACTGATGAAAATGATACATTGATTTATCAAAACTAAACGTGAAATGTAAATGAAAGCAATCACAAATTATAGAAAAAAAATGTTTTTAAAGCACTATCTCCTTCAAATAAGGCATTGACCATAGAGTTGAATAAGTGAATTCTCCTGAATCATTAACAAAGAGAAAAGCCAAGATCACTTAAATAAACCATAATAGAAGGTGAATAAAAACTTATAAAACTTCATTTTCTTTAAAAAAACCTATTGTCAGTACAGCACAGTCTTAAAACCTGAGGACAATCAAAGCTACAGACTAGTCCAAATTATGAATTGTACTCTAAACATCTAAAGAAAAAGTTCATGGACATATGAAGTCCATGCTTGTAATTTAAAAGTGGGTAAATAATACAAAATCCATGATTATGATTAAGCAGAAAAGAAAATCAAATAGAACTCTGTGATATGATTACTTTCCTAAAATTGTTTAATTTAATGTTTATTCTTCACCAAAACATTTAACAAAATGGGAATAAAGAGACAGTAAATTGTATGCCTGTACATGTTCACGTGTGTCTGTATTCAACAGTGGGTTCATGCTTAAGCACTAGAATACTTCCGATTAAGTCAGGAATGCAGCCTTGCAATGAGTGGTGAATTTGCTAATATGGATAAAATACCCAGCTGACATGATAATGTGATAGCATTTTTTTTAAAACGTATGTTAGAGGAACTATGTGCTCTAGGAGAATGGTGAATTTCCAGAAGAAATTCTAGAGCAAAATGTAAACTCAGTCTGAATTCTGGAGAAGCAGGCAAATACTGAAGCCCCAAATTTTCCATCACCCAGAATGAATTTTTTAACTTCAGGTCAGATTATTTGCAGCTTATATGAAAGGGTTAGGGAGCCAATGACCCAGAGCCTGTCCTACAGCGATTATTTTTTAAGATTATCTTTATACATCAAGCTGTGGTTAGAAAAAGCTGTGGTAGCCAGATAAGGTGTTCGTAAAATCATGATGTCCTTTTTGTCTTGTCATTTATGGATAATGAGACAGACTGCTTTGATGTTGATCACACCAAGGAGATGGGATGGTCAAAGGACAACACAAAAATGCCTGAAAAATCATGGCCATTCATCAGCTCTTTGCAAATTTTTAGGCTGGACATACAAGTCAGAGTCCAGGGAACCTCAAAACCCTCAAACTGTGAGATTAAATTTTCTGAGTGAAATAAATGTTGGTGTTTCGTTTTGTTTTGTGATGCTGGGGGATGGACTTTAAAAACAATTTTTTAGTGACATGAATTTTCTTGTGATGATAACACAATATGTTAGAAAAATAGATTTTGGGAACAGAAATGATAAAAATTAATAGCCCTAAAGACCTTAGACTAGATGTTGGAATTAGCTAATTAAAACTATAACAAATTGTTTAATGTGTTTAAAGAAATAAATTAAAATTGGAAATACCTATGAAGAACAGAAATGTTTAAAAAGCTAATTTATTGAATAGATGATTTGATAAAAAAAACCTTAAGATTTCCAGAAATAATGGTTGTGGTATCTGAAATAAAAATGTAATTGTCAGGAGGACAGATGCCTGGTATAACAGATCTCTCCAGTTTAATTTTTCTTTTTAAATTTTATTTTTTAGAACTATAATCAAATTACCTGTATAAATAAATTTATAAACCAATTCTGTGATTTACATAGAAATACAGAGAACATAAGTGATCCTGGGAAAATTTGTTATCCTAAGGGAAAAATGATAATTGTGCTTCTACCTCACACCATTTATAAAAATCCATTTCAAGTAGGTCACACATATAAATGTGAAAAGCAAAACTAAAGCTTTTACTTTAATATAATACCCAGTAATTTGAAGGTTAAGGAAAGATTTCTCAAGCAGTACAAGAGTACTGACTATGAAATAAAATATTTTTAGCTGAACTTAATCAGTTTACTAATTTCTTGGTCATTAAGAAAATAAAAAGGCAAAGATGCAAAAAGATGTACCACTCATGAGCATTTGCAGAGAAGAATATTCTTTTATACAGATTTAGCACTTTGTACATACCTTTGAACATCATCTTTTCTGGTTAATAGTTCCTAGAGATGATTTCCTGTTTAAATTTGAACTCAGTGTTTTCTCCTTCAATTTTCTGTCTCTGTTCTGGTTTTCTGACAAGTCTCTCACCTCTTCTTTTGTAGACTATGCTTTGTTAGAATTCTTTGGTGTTCCCTATTGTATTTCTCATTCATTTGTACATAGCAATCTGTAAAGTTAATTAAAACACACTTGGTTTTATTATTTTAACATCTGTATTTGTATCCATTTTGATTTTAATATTCTAAAAATCTGTTGATTTCAAAACATTAAAGTAGCTGCTACAAGTAATCTTGATTGTCAGCATGTGAGTTGAGAGCTGTAGACTGGTAAAGCGTTTTGTCTAGGTGGGCCTGGGGCAGTGACTTTGGGAACTCTCTCTGGTGCCTGGCTCCTTCCTTTTACGCTCACTTCCTATATTTTATTTTTTTGAGTGCTAGGAGTTAAACCGCATTCCTCTGCAGTGCCATCCCATCATCACGTTGTTACCTTGGAGCCAGCTGGTCATGGACTGAAACCTCTGAATCTGTGAGTTAAAATAAACTGCTCCTTCTTAAAATTGTGGTATAAGGTCTTTTGTTCCAGCAGCAAAATGGTGACCAATACAAGAGGTACTATTATAGCAATTATGGTAGGCTTTGATAATTTGTAGATTTTCTACTTGCATTAATTTATTCAAATATTAATAAAAATATTTGAATATAAATGCTATTCTTAAGTTCATTTTATAAACGATAAGAATAAATCACTATTAAGTTCCCATAGCTAATAAATGTCAGAGAACATACTTAAAGTCTGTATCCAGAAATTGTGCTCTTTGCTTTTGTACAATACTGTTTAAAAACACTAGGAATTCAAGAGGAGGTATACTGGAAAAAGTAGTTTTCTTTTCAATCTCCTCCAAAACAACTCTGTTTCTGAATTCTCATTCTGTCCTTTGTCTTAAATTGGAATGCTGTAACAGAATGTCACAGACTAGGTGGTTTAAACAGCAAACATTTACCCCTCATAGTTTGAGGGCTGAATGAAATGAACACCATTTTAAAATGTGAAAAGCAGAACAGTAAACTGGGAAAAATGCAAAACACATGACAGACTCAATGCAAATGTTATACAAAGAATCATTACAAATTACCATTTGAAGAAAAAAATACTATGCACAAAATATATGACAAAATATAGGATAAAAGGAAATCCAAAAGAGGTGTAAATATAAGCTTTGGAGTATTATTTGATGTGGCTAAAAGCTGGAAGCAACTTGAATATTCACCATTGGAGAATAATATATGGTTAAATATACAACTAGTTATAGAAAGAGGAAGGAGAAGAATGAGTTTAAGCTGTTTTGAACTGGAGAAATGTTCATGTTGTGCTATTAAACAGAAACAATTTGAAAAAAATGAATTAGCTGATTTCAGTTTTGTCCATGGAACCCAAATCTATAAACTAAAAACAAACAAAATCTTCTGTATATATGCATGTTGGTCAGAGTTAATATTAGTCCAGAAGGTTAACATTAGTGTGCTCTAAGGGTTTGCCACAGTGGCAGAAGGACAAGGAGGTCAGTGAAAGAGGAGACTATTTTATTGGGCATATATTAATTTTGTTTAACTTATTAAAATGATCATATGTTTCTGTTCTAATATTCATATATTAAGGAAAAAGAAGATAAATACAGACTTTTATTCTAAAGATGTTTGGTCAGTTAACTTCAATACATTGAGTTCACAAATTAAGACAAATTGGAAGATTTCTCTGGGAAGAAACATGCAGCTGTAAAAAGTGAATAACACACAGTTCAATTAGTGAAAGCAGAATAAATCTCAGCAACATGCTACGTGAACTGTATCATAAGATTTAAACAAATTTGGAGTAATTTGTTTTAATTAATGATTAATACATGACACTATCCATTTTTATATGTATATTTGGTATTGTGATTACTCAGGTCAGGAGGCCTGATTAAATATTTTTCTATTTATTAATTGCTCTTTAAGCTCATGAAATTGCTGCAATCCTGATTCCTCCATACATCTTCTGTGTTGAAAAGTCCACTTATTTTTCCTGACATCAAACTGTGTAGGGCTATTTAATTAAACCAAATAAGAAACAAGAGAGGTTGTAGAATGGTTCTTACACCTTAAGCAAACTGACACCGTTGTGAAGGCTACAGTATTGCTTCCTTCCCATCCAGGTGAGCGTATTGGTTCCTCCACAGTGCCTAGGAAAATAAGTCTGGCATAAACCAATAAATAGCAGCTGAAGTAATGAGATGTGCTCTTCAGGCACATTACATATTTAAATTTTATGTAAATTAACAGTAAACAAACAACTAAAACCTAAAACCCACTGAAAAACAATCAAGAACAAAAACGTGAAAATAAAATAATATATTTAATACTTTATGCTCTTTAAGACTATTTTCTCCTCTAAAAGTAGTAAATTGCAGCTTTATCTTTTGACATATTAAACTCCAGTCATTGAAATTTTACCCAAAGTAAAAAAAAAAGGACCTCAACTGAAAAGGAAGAAATAAATCTTTTTCCGTTCGCAGGTGACATGATCTTGTATGTAGAGAATTCTAAAGATCCAGTAAAAAATCACTACAACTAATAAATAAGTGCAGCAAAACTTTAGGATGCATGATGAATATATAAATCAATTGTATCTCTCTGACTTATTCGTTAATAATCCAAAAAAACAAAATTGAGTAAATTGTTTACATTTATAAGAACTTTAAAAAGCAAAATGTTCAAGTATAACTTTAATCAAAATAGCAAGATTTTTTTTTTAACCAAAACCTATAAAATGCAGTTGGAATAACTAAAGAAATACAAATAAATGGATAGAAATTTCATGTTTGTGAATTGAAAGATTTAATATTGTTGAGATGGCAATATTCCCAAATTGATCTACAAATTCATTGCAAATCTTGAAAAAATTTGAGCTTGCATCCTTAACAAAACTGCCAAGCACATCCAGAAATTCAAAAAGAAATTTTAAGGAAATAGAATAGATGAAATGGTTTTTAAAAGTAAAACCTGGAAGACCTAAACTTCCCCGTTTCAAAACTTGCTACAAATCTACAGTATCAAAACAATATGGTGCTGGAATTCAAATAGACATAGAGATCAATGTAATAACATTTAAAAATCTTGAATAATCCCATTAATTTCCAGTCAGTTAATTTTTAACAAGAGTGTTAAGAAAAACTCTTCAGGAAATGGAGCAGAAAAACTGGATATGTATGTGCAAAACAGTCAGATTGGATGCTTTTCAAATTATGCACAAAAATTAACTAAAAATGTATTGTAGACCTACATGAAAGGCTAAGAATTATAAACTCTTAGAAAAAAACATGAATGTAAAAGTCACCTATGAGTTTGGTAATGGTTTATTAGATTCATTTCCAAAAGCACAAGCAGCAAAAGAAAAATAATTTGTATTACAGCAAAATTAGCAACTTTAATGCTGAAATACCATTAAGAATATAAAAAAGCAATACACAGAATGGAAGAGCATATTTTAAAACAAAATACCTGATGAGAAATTTTATCCAAAATAAAGCTTGCCGCTGGGTATGGTGGCTCACAGCTGTAATCCCAGTGCTAGGGAGGCTGAGGTAGGAGGATTATTGTAAATTCCAGACCAGTCTGGGCTACAAAGTGAGCTCAAGGTCAGCCTGAACTGCATAGTGAGACTCTGTCTCAAAAGACATAAATAAATAAATAAATAAATAAAGCTTGCACCTAAATTTTTTAAAACAAGAAATAACCTGAATAACAAAACATCTAAGTAGATATTTCTCTAAAAATATAGATTGCCAACGAGCATATGAAAAGTGTTCAACATTACTAAAGAAATAAAAATTGAAATCATGAGGATACGTACTAGAATGTAATAAAAAGGCAATAACAAATGTTGCAAAGGATGTGGAGAAATTGGAACCACTGAACTACAAGTACATCACTGATGGGAGCAGAAAATGATGCAGCTGATTGAGAAGCAGTGTGGAAGGTCTACAAACACTCAAAGATAGAGTTACTCTCTGACCCAAAACTTCTTTCTATAGCTACACATTCAAGAGAAATAAAAACACTTCTACCCCATAATTTGCATATAGCTATTTATAGAAATGTTAATAATTGCAATATTGAAACAACCCAAATGACCAACAAATGATGAATGAATTAACAAAGGTAGTATATCCATTGTTGGAATATTACTTAACCTTAGAAAGGAATGAAACACTGATACATGTGGCAACTTGGACCTTAAAAGCCTTACGTTAATTGAAAGAAGCCAGACTCACTAATACAAATAATATCATTCCATTTATATGAAATGCCCAGAATAGGCAAATCCTCAGAGACGTAATATTTGTAGTTTTCAAGGCTGGGAGAATAGGGTTCAATGGAAGGAAACAGAGAGCTATTTCAAAGGGAAGGTGTGTGTGTGTGTGTTAGAAAAAATGCTCAAAAGTTAGAACATGGTGTAATGGCTCTTCAACCCTGTGACGATGTGAACAAACCTTGAATTATACACTTAAATGAGTGAACTGTAGAACATATGAAGTATGTATCAATGAAGCTTTTACAATGGAGTTTTTAAAAAATACCCCAAGTCACAAGGTATTGAAAGATTTGAGTCAAGCACTACCTGTGCTATTTTGGGGACAATGTTCTGAAAGGAATGACAATTTTATAAAATTTAGGGGCCATGATAGAAATAGCAAATTATGATTCTGAGCTTTCATGAAACATTCCATACTTCCAAAATGTGCTTACTTATGAGTCATGTCAGTTAAGTCTTCTAAAAATCTTATGCATTCCTAGGTTTTTTTTTTTTTGAGACAATTTCTTACTGTGTAGCCTTTCTCCCTCAGTACCTCTCATGGAGTGTTGGAATTGTGGGCATGTGCCCCAGTGCCTGGCATATTTAAAAAAAATTTTGATGAGCAAAATTTATTATATGTATCACCACGTGAAGTTTTGCTATATGGAATACCCGAATTGGAATACTTAACATATGTGTTACCTTAATACTTACTTTTAGTGAAGGAAATACTTAATATCTACCCTCAGCAATTTTAAAGAATACAATACATTGTTATTAACTATAATCACTATGTTGTGTGATATTTCTCTTCAACTTATTTCTCCCATTTAACAGAAAATTTGTGTGTTTTACTGAACATCTCCTTAAATGTTCTTCCATTCCAGCCCTGGTAGCCATTGTTGTACTCTACAAATTTAGCTTTTGTAAAATTCCACATAGAGGATGGATAATGTAGTATTTGTTTCTCTGTGCCTGACTTATTTCATTCAACAGTGAGTCCTCCAGGCTCATTGTTGTCATTGTAACTGGTAGA
The DNA here is from genome assembly GCA_004027455.1 of Hydrochoerus hydrochaeris. Classification (NCBI taxonomy): domain Eukaryota; kingdom Metazoa; phylum Chordata; class Mammalia; order Rodentia; family Hydrochaeridae; genus Hydrochoerus; species Hydrochoerus hydrochaeris. The sequence goes on from PVLA01006819.1 coordinate 106,681, forward strand.
AATTCCTTCTTTTTAAAGGCCTAATAGCATGATGCTGTATAAGGGTGCCACAGTTTCTGTGGCTAGTCACTGTCCATGGGTACTTAGGTTGAATCCAACCTTGACTGTTGTGAATAATGTATCAATGAATATGTGAGTACAGGAATCTCTTGAATGTATTGATTTAATTTAAAAGAAAATCTTACTACACTGTTTTTCCATCATTTGTGACTGACTGACTTGGCCTTTTCTCTATGTGATGGCCAGCTGTATCTCCCAAGGTCAAAGCACCAACAGTGGGCATGTTTAAGATCTGTTGCTGCTGTAACTTCATCTTGCTGAAAAGGATGTTTCTTGCCTGACATGCAATTAATTTTACACTTTGAATATTAAGCCTATGATGGGTGACCATGAATATAATTCATGTAAGTAGAGTAGAATCACTACAGTCAGGAATGTAAAATCTCTAGGTTCCATTGGGAAACGAAATACAGATTGCACACACACACACACACACACACACACACACACACACAAGCCCAGGGCAAGAAAAAAGAAGCAAAGAGACTTTAGCTAGCTAGGCACAATATCAAGTATAAGTGAGAAAAAATCTCCGACGTGAACTCATGGATGCCCAGCCCCTGATCCCCTTCGTGTGAGGCTAGACTGCTGTCTAGCGTGGCATGTTTTGGCAGAGATAGCTGTGACCATCTGACTGACTTGGAATCTGATAGGGCAGAAGGGTTAGCAGTTCCAAACATTTGCTTCTCTCGGGGACTCTGGTTTTTCACTGAGTAAAAATTGGCAAGGTGCCCGTTTCGTGATTTTTTTTTTTTTTTTTTGCTCCCCTTCTTCCTTGCCAGCGTGCATTACATGGCAACCAGGAACGTGCCTGATCACATAAGGGAAGTTTCTGATTGAGGCCACCAGTGCACTAAGCTCTAGTTCAAATTTGATCTTTGCCTCTGACCCAGATATCTACAACCTGGGGACTTAAAAGCCACATGTGGCAGTTACATGCTGAAATGGGATGGACTGACTTCCTGCCACAGTGCTGAACGAGATGAAGGTGCCAACAAAGAAGCAGGTTTGGAATTACTCAGACGCCGCCAAACTCCATAAAATTGGTGCCATGGGGCAAAGTGATGGCCATATGACAGCATTTCTAAACGCCCTTATTTATGATTTTGGGTACCACAGGCATAGTTTAAATTGTAGCAAAACTCAAGTCCATCTAATAGCAATACACACTGTAAGAACATGCTATTTCACTTAGAAAATGTTCATAATCTTCAGTTTTCACTTAATATGAACGAGTCTTTCTGCATTCAGAATTTATTCTGAAATAACCAGGTGGTCATATATGTGTTACCCTACCTCATGTCATTTGACTGGATGTAAAGAATTAAAAGCAAACTGTGGAGATACTATTTCATTCCAACCCCTTCTGCTGAATACTATTCTCATTCTCTCTCTCTGTCTCTGTCTCTGTCTCTGTCTCTGTCTCTCTCTCTCTCTCTCTCTCTCTCTCACACACACACACACACACACACACACACACACACACACACACAAAAAGCACAGGTAGCAAAACTTCATCTCCCCCAAATGCACTTCAATACATTTTAAGTGTAAAAACCTAATTTAAAATAATGTCAGCATCTTTGGGCTGTAGAATATAGGGCTCAGCATCTTTAAATTATTTAAGAAGTCCACAGAGGACCAGTTATGCTTATAATATCAGATTTACCCAAAGAAAGGGAAGAGTAAAGCAAAGTGTTGAATAAGGCTTTCCTGTACAGCTTCATTGAGTTATTTCTGCATTCTGTAATTGCAACAATAGTCCTGGCAAACTTTAGAGTAAAATCATATATGCCTGTACATAAGGTTATGAGATCTATTTTCTGTGGGGTTTTTTTTAAACAAATATTTGCTGTTTTCTAGCACTGTGAATTCTTTTTTGGGTTTCATTTTCTCACAGTGAGATCTGTCCAAAAACACCCTAAAAAAGATTATGCCCCTGCCACCTCCAAAACTTGTCTTGTTTCTTTGAAATAAGACAAAAGCAATTTCTAAGTATATATTGTGTATTTCTGCCTTGGCTCCCTGTTTTCCAATAAAGTGGAATAGAAAAAAGATTCTTGTTTTTTCCTTTAAGTCAAAGCATACTAGATAAATAATTTTAAGAGCATGCTAACTGAAAAAATTTCATTTACAACAAACAATAAAAACCTATAAAATATGCTTTATAATGCTCAGAGGGCTCTTTGATTGTCTGAGATGATAAAATGCACTAACATTTTTGAAATTAAATACTCTGTCCAAGTGAGTATAGGAAGGTAATGAGAGCTTATTAAAATGTACTAGTGATTGGTTTCCCAAGGGCTTCATGGTATTTCAGAGTTCATTATGAGGTGCTGGGTGGAGGTGAACACTTGCATCTTTGTATAAGTTTTGAGAAATATAGTTTATCAGAATTGATTAGTGGCCACCTGACTGCTATGGCCACTTGACCAGCATTTCCATGATAAGGCCACAGACAAGACAAACTTCACTGAGGAAGGCCAGAGGAACCCAAAGAAACTAGACTAAAACCCCTTTGTAACGTATCTGATAATGATCTAAGTTTATAATTACTGTAGAATTTGAGGAAGACTAGATCATCATATAGTAACTCATCGGCTTCTGTTCTGTATGTTTCTGAGTTTTCTAAATGGGGCTTTGTGCAGTTAGACCTGATACTGAGTGTGGCATAGTTCAACTAAGAAAGAATTGCAAAAAACAAAAATAACTTGCTTATGAGATATCTTCCAGCACAGTAAAGATGTGAGCAGTGTGGGCTGTTCTGATGGTGCAGGCCATGTGTCATGTGTAGGAAACGGGTCTTTTTATACTAGGTAGCTTCCCTTATTCCCCAGAGTACTGCTTGGTGCTGGCAAGTTTCAGAGGCACAGCCACAGAGGTTCCCCAAAGCAACTTTCCTCTCTGGGATTGTTTCAGGAATTGTTTTAAATTTTCTGTTCTCTCATTTTCACCAACTTCATTACTAGTTTATCAGGAGTTAGGGAATTGCCTAAGTTGTTGAATCAGAACTTGTCCTGTGAGTCTCACTCCCTTGTCTTATTCTCTCCCTTTTTCTTACCTTCTCTGCTATCCATTGTCTGTTTCTGTGGATCAAAGCATCTTGCTCTTATCCCTCTGCCTTCCTTAAGTGGCTCCTGGTTCCCTGTTCTCATGAACCAAGCTCTGTTTCTATCGACACTCATTTGACTGAAATTTTTGTTGTCTCAATGTTTCCTAACTTTTATTTATAATTTGTGTTCCATTTACTTCAAAATTCTCTAGAAAATTACTTGTATTCATAGTGAAATGAAAATTGCATGGTTACAAATAATGTAACTATATAAAAGAAACAAGCATATACAGAGAGAGTAGAAGGAATTATGATACATTTTCATAGTCGAGTTTGAAATTTAATCTGACCCTCTGGAACTCAAAGTAAACAGGGAAGATGACAGATTATCTAGTAGCTATGTCAAGGAAGTTAGAGAAAACTGACTACTCAGTAGAAATAACTTTCTGGCAATGGGTTTGAGGGGAAAAGGTAATTTGTAATTTTATATTTGCACATCATAAATACTAATAAAGTCACATCAACATATTCAGCAATTTTATGTCAGATATCAAAATACCTCTTAATGGCTTTTATTACCACAAACATTTATATGATATAAAATAAAAAGTAGTAAAAATAATTCTGTGGTGACTGAAATAACAGTTCAGTCATAATTCTTTTTGGTGACCTAATTTTGTGCAATAATAAAATGTATGTAATAAGTTGAAGTGATTCATAAGTTGGATATGTAGAGGAGATGCAGCATACATCATTATTATTTATAATAATTGTTAAACTGTGTAAATTCTCCTGTCTTCATTATAAAGATAATTCACTGGTATTTCAGTTCATGAACTTAAGTTTTTACATGATTGTGGTTGTAGAATTCATTTCATGATTATGCCAGCATCATGAAACAAATTATATGTCCAGAATCATGGAAAGAATTAAGTTTGTGAGATATGACTGTATCTGATACAGCCATTCCCTGAAAGACTTACATTTTTTCCAGTTTGTTGTCTATAGAGAGATAAGATGGTCAGCAGATTATCACACATGCACCAAACCATGTACACTATTGATCATCACAGTCACTAAAATGTATTGAGTGCATTCTATCGAGATGAAAATATGACTATATTTATAGCATACTTTATGATTTTTTAACATTTGAAAAAGTGAAACAAAACAACTCTGAAAGACAGGGTAACTATATTGACCCATTTAAAATATATCTTGAGGGGCCAGGGGTTTAGCTTAGCAGTGTAAGCGCCTGCCCTGGCAAGTGTGAGGTTGTGAGTTTGATCCCCGGTTTAAAAAAAAAAAATATATATATATATATATATATATATTGCTAAAATTATATGTTAATGTCATACAAAACTCTCAGCAGACTTGGAGAAAGTTACCTTTGGCAGTGAAAGGAAAGATATAACACTAAATAACAACTGAGGTAATAGTGCTTGAGTTATGATAAAGATTTATTTGAAAGAGATGAAAATTTAAATTCGACATAACTACATTTTAGAAGACAGCATGCTTTAAAGTTTCTGCTGCTATTCAAGAATAAGAGTTCAAAAGAAATTGAGATTTGTATATGTGTACCAACTCCAGAGAAGGTATGCAAACATTATGCACTGCACATATACTAATACATTTAAAATTTACAAAAAAATTGATCTCTGATAGCAAAATATCTTAGACATCTTATATTTATATACACATGCTGCAGTTCATACTCATATACTTATGGCCAAATAAGATCATTATATGTACGTATATATAATTCTTTATCTTTTCACTTATGTTTTCACAGTATAATAGAATGATTTTCTCTTGCTAGTTATTTCCTCTCTAAAACCTTATGCATAATACTTAATGCACCATTTATGTTAGCTTGTTTTTTATTAATGTGAAAACACTCCCACATTCTAACTAACTGTAGTTCATTTTATAGATGAGGAACCATCTAATCACTAATCATGTAATTACTTGGCAGGTGTTTCTTCACTAAGAAGCCTAAGTCTAGAGATGAATATTTGGTTTTCTTTTTGCATGTTGTCAATTCTCTCTCTCTCTCTCTCTCTCTCTCTCTCTCTCTCTATATATATATATATATATATATATATATATATATAAATATTAAAAAGTACTCAAATTTACAACTGTGGTCCATATTTTTCTCCAAAATACAGATATCCAACTCTGGCATTTTAAACCTAACATTTTCAAGATGTAGTTCTTGATCACCATTTGTACATGTTATTCAAGTATTTTTCTATCTTAATATACACCAAGTCTACCCACCCAACCCTTCCTGGCACAGTCTTTGAGATATCTTAATTTCCTTCTCTCATGTTTCCTAACCCCTCATGTGTTCTGTCAGCAAGTTCTGTTGGTTATATCATCAAAATTTTCCTAAAATCTCATCCAGTTACTCCTGGCATGAAACTCTTGGTCAGACCTACCGTAATTTCTTGCTACATTAATGCCATAGTCTTCCAAACATGTCCTATGTTTCTCTTTGCCATGGTTTGCTACCATGTGAGACCATATGCTTGCTGCTAATAGAATTTTAGGAATCTTGGAAAAACTCTTACATGAAAAATGTGCTCATAACTTTCCAAGTGTCTAATAAGAGATTAAATGCTTTCTATTCTATTGTAACTGAAGCGACCTTTTCCTATGTCTTCATTTACTGTGCCTGGCCAAATAGAACACACATTGAAAAAACCACAAAAGTTGCTTTATAAGGTAGTTTTAGTTACATTTTCATTCAATTCAAATGCCTGGTAATCAGTATTTTTTACAGTCTTTTTTTTATCTTCACCCCTGTCTTCTTTGCAGACTCCTTCAGTGTTTAGTAGGAGCTGCAGACTCCCTGTGAGTACACCTATACAATGAAATTTTGCTAAGGAAAATCTGATGACTGTGGTGACAAGCTCGCACTCATTCCACAGATCTCACCTAGGCCTTTTCTACTGCCCTGCAAAGTTCATGGCCCTAACTCACTCCTGCCTGTAAATAACATTTTGAGTTCTCTTTAATTCTCTGATTTCTTACTCTCAATGGAAAAACACAGATAGAAGAATGGATCAACAAACAAAAATCCAATACTCTGGTTTCTCTTCAGACCCTATGAATCTTTTGCCTGGTACTAGTGAAACAATACCCAGTGGCGTACTGCATACAAAAAAAACACAGTTAATCCAAAAGAAAAACTCATGGGCTAAAAAATCAAAGGATGGAAAATAATATTCCTTGCATCATGAACACAGCAACATGGCTCTCTTCTAGTCACATAAAGTGGGCAAGATTGTTCAAAAAAGGTAAAGGAGGTCACTATGTATAGTTTAAGGAAACAATCTAACAGGAAGAGATGACAGTTTTTAACTTACATACACCAAAAAACAGCACAGTCAACTTCATAAAACAAGTACTACTGGACGTAAAAGATCAAATAAATGTTTACAGTGTCAATATCTAGCTCTTACGAATAGAACAAGTAGACAAAGTCAACAACAACAAAAAATCAGTGTTGAATCAAACCTTCAAACAAATAGACTTGATATATATCTACAGAGTATTCCACTCAACAACGGAACATATTTTCTTCTCAGCAGTGCATGAACTTTCTCCAAAATAGAACACATATCAACCAGTATGGCAAATATCAGTAAATGTAAGAGAATCAAAATGATATCATGCATATTATCAGATCATAATGTAATGAAACTAGAAATCAATGACTAAACATAGAAATAAAACAAATACATGGAAACTAAATAGTGCACTGTTAAACAGTTCAAAGAAGATAGCGACGAAGAAAAAATGCAATTTCTAGAACTAAGTGATAATTTTAGCAGAGCATAACAGAACTTAGAGGATACAATGAAAGCATTCCTAGGGTAGAAGTTTATAGCTGTGAATGCCCACATATCAAAAGCAAAGCAGGCTCAACTAACCTAATGGTACAGCTGAAGCTCCTACAAAACAGTCCACAGGCAAAGCTAATACAAGGAAGGAAATTATAAAGATCAGAGCAGAATCAATGAAATCAAGACCAAAACAAACAAACAAAAACACAAACATGGAAGAGTTCTTTGAAGGAAATAAAATAGAGAAAACATTAACCAGTGAACTCTAAAAAAGAAAAGACCCAACTCCATGCAATTAGAAATGAAAAAAATGAAATCACAATGGACACTTAAAAAAATGAAAGAACTATCTACAATTCACAAATCTGTATACCAAAAAATTGGGAGAACTCAGAAGAAATATAGATTCCTAGATGCATGCAAATTTCTAGAACTGAACCAAGATTTTTAAATCCTGAGTAATCCGGTAGCAGGTAATGATATTAAAACACTAATTAAAAACCCACTACCAATTAGAAGTCTAAGTTCAGAAGACTTTACTGCAAGATTCTATAAAAATTTCAGGGAAAATCTAACACCAGTACTCCTGAATCAAATGAAATTAATGGTCAACGAGTACTCCCTGAATCATTCTTGGAGGCTGCCATTAACCTTACAAGAAAAGAGTCTAGCTAAAGTAGAGAACTATAGACTAAGCTCTTTAATGAATCAAGATGCAAAATCATTCTCATTCACACTACACTTCATTTGCTTTCTTAGAATCTACATAAGACAAAACTTCTATAGCCTTTTAACTTATTGTTGTGTTTAAATATGAGATGGTACTGTTAAGTAAAGTAAATCAACACATGAGTTTAAATAATGTATGTTTTATTTGAGAAACCAAAAATACAAGAACAAAATAAAATATCAAGAAACAGGAAATAAAAAGATGCATCTTTTGACCTGCAATGTGACCTGTGTGGAGAAAGCCAGGACCATGACAGGACAGAGAGACAGGAAGAGGCCCCCAGCCCAGAACACTGAGAGCCCTGATCCAGGAGAGGGAAAAACAAGGGCAACTGAGGGCAGCAAACACGCAACAGCAGGCATGGCTTCAATGGACATTAAAAGATATCTTTGGTGTCTTGTAGACGTGCTCAAAACTGAAATATTAAATCAGGTAAAGCAAGATATGAATAGAGTAATAAAAGAAATGCTCTCAGGAAGCATCTCTCAGGAGGATACAGACCATAGAAGGGAGGTACACAAAAAAAGGAGAGAAACATTTGATAAAGAATATAAAGAAAATATAGAATACATGAAGCAGATTCAAAGAGACTACCAGGAAATTAAAAATTCCATTGAAAGCTGGCAAAACACCTTAAAAGAAACCAAGGATAGACTATCAAAACTTGAAGACAAGTTTGCAATGTGTGATCATGAAAGGAAAGATCTCTTAAAAACAACAAGGAAACAGGCAGTAACAATACAAAGGCTGGAAGATGATAAGAGAATCTACAATTTAAGAATAAGAAATGTGAACAAAGAAGCAGGAATACATACAGGCAAATTACAAAGGCTATTCATGGAAATAATTAAGGAAAACTTCCCAAGCGTGGGAAAAAAAAATGACATTTGGTTATGTGAGGCATACAGAACCCCAGCCACCTACAACCAAAACGTATCTACACCCAGACACACAATACTCAAGATACCAGAAATTCAATATAAAAACAATATTAAAAGCTGTCAGAGAAAAGAAACAGATTACCTATAAATGTAAGCCCATCAGGATCATGGCTGACTTCGCCACACAGACCATCAGATCAAGAAAGAGCTTGGAGTGAAATATTCCAAGCCCTGAAAGAAAATAACCTCCAGCCCAGATTGATGTACCCTGCTTAACTGTCACTAGAAATTAATGGAGAAACAAGATGCTTCCATGACAAAGAGGAACTGGGGGAGTTTGTGACCGCCAGTCCAACCCTACAGAGAATACTGAAGGACATTCTAGAGAGAGAGAAAAAAAATACCAGGATTTTAGGAACAGTGGCAGAAAGGCCTCAATGAGTGGGGCAGGCAGTAGAATGAAAGAGAAAACTAGAGAAACAAAGGTAGAAAAATAGCATAGCAGAAATGAGGCAGAGAAGGTTGGCTATAATCTCTAACATAGATGGCCTTGATACACTATATTGTTAATAGTGCACTGTGGCGCCCTTTTCTGTCCATGCCGCGTCCTAGTCCATCCACGCCTTGTGACAATTGCTTCTCCAGGAAAAGGACACCGCATGTGGGAATTGGGCGCGGGGATCTTGGAATGTTTTGTACTGATAATTGTAATTTGTGTAGTTCACATGTGTATGTTTTTATGTAATGCTCAATATGAAGTCGAGGGTGGAGACTCCAGGGGGGTTGCTGGAGGCCCTCTAGATAACCCCTTTGTGAGGACTGATTGTGGGGTTTTGCCTTCTGTGAATAATGTGAGAGAAATGAAAGAGCTCGTGGAGGAGGATTTACAAAATTCCTGTGAGACAACTGCCCTGAGACACTGGACAGGCAGCCAGAGACGGGCAACTAGGACCCAT
>PVLA01006820.1:0-116131 GCA_004027455.1 Hydrochoerus hydrochaeris
TTCAATGGAGTTTTTAATTTCCTGATATTCTCTTTGGATCTGTTTCATATATTCTAGATTTTGTTTATATTCTTCATCAAAGGCTTCTCTCCTTTCTCTGGGTTCCTCTATTCTTTCATTTGTGCCTACTTGAGGATTACCCAGGACTTCTTTTATTAATCTTCTTATATCTTGCTTCACCTGAGTTAGAATTTCAGATGTAAATTCGACGACGAGGTCACGGATATATTTCTTTGTTTCCGATGAGGCTGTCTCTGACATTACAGGTTTGCTGCTCTCAACCTCCTCTGCATTTACCTCTGTTGGACTCACTTTCCCTGGTTCTGCAGTTGGGGACCTTTTGCTCTTTCTCTGTCTTGTCATGTTTCCAGCCCCCTTCAGACAGGTGGGTGGTGGAGGTCTCTGGGCCTTTCCTATTGCTTACAATTTTTCTGCAATGCACTTGTTAGTCCCCTTAGTCCGCTGCAGATCTGCCTATACTTTTATTTTTAACCTTTAACTTTTTTTTTCTTTCCTTTCTGAGACAGGGTCTTGCTATGCAATTTAGGCTGGCATTAAGCTCATTGTGTAGCCCAGGCTGGTCTCAAATTTGCAATAATCTTCCTGCCTCAGCCTCCTGAGTGCTGGGATTATAGGCATGCACCACCATGCCCAGCTTTTTAACCCATTTATGACTTTATATTTAAAATGTGTTTCTTATATACTGCACAGAGTAAGTTCTTGCTTCAAAAATGAGATCAACCTCTTCCTTTTAATTGGAGTCTTTACATCACTTACATTTAATGTAACTCATTTAAATCATTTACTTTTAATGTAACTCATTTAAAGACTTGGCATTGGAGAAAAATTTGGGCATACTGAATTATTGCATATCATCTGTTCATCACTTTTTTTCCTTTTTCTAGCTCTTAACTGAGTGTTTTTCATTCTATCTCCATAACTGACTTACTCATTATACTATTGCCTTTAGTAGCTGCTTTAAGGTTTACAAAATACATCACCATTTGTCTTCACATAATATAATACTAATACACATAGAATTCAAGAATTTGAAAAAAACAGTTCTATTCCATCACTTGTATTTTGTATTATTGTGCTAACCATTAACTTTGTATGTTATAAATCTCAAAATATAATTACTGTTTTAAATAGCCAATTACCTTTCAAAGAAATTTTAAATGATTTTTGAAAATTTCTTTATATCTACCCACATATTTACCAACTCTAAAACACTTCCTTACTTTTTGTAGATATGACTTTCCAACTGATGTCATCGTCTCCTTGTCCTTTGTCTTCATGGTTTTTTTGGTTTTGTTTTAGTATCAATCGATTTTTTCATTAAATATTTATTAGGGCTTACTCTGCAACTGGTACTATGCTAGCATTGGAGTTTTACTGATTAACAAGACATACTCTTTTACCTTTTAAAAACATTTTTCCTTGGCATCATTGTTAAAATGTCACAATTTATCGTTTCAAAAGTTTTTAGTAATATGATGAAATCAAATGATCAGAGAGCTGCAGTGTTCAAAATAGAACTGATGAACAGAATGTGCAAAAATGTGGGAAACCTTGATTCATTTTCGCCCAGGACTGTAAAAAAATGGAATGAGCTAACACTGAGTAGTGAGTTTCCATCACAGAGTGTTCAAGCACCAACGCTGTGCTTTGCATGGAGGTTATAGAGTTGAGCACTGGGTGTTGGATGATTTAATTAACACTACATCTCCTTACAAATCTAATTCCATCCTCCTTAATTTTCTCTGCTCATTTCTCCCAGGGTCCATGTTCCTGCCTAAACACACACTTTTTAGTTTTAGGCAACTCATCCTTCTTCCCTGCAGCATGGATTTCCTTGCCAAAACTGGATGGTCTTGGCACCTCTGCTTAGTTACAAAGGCTTTCTTACATTCTCAGTTTCTACAGAGAAAAGTATAGCCATTGGTTAGTACTATTTATCTGAGCCAAGATTCTCTATAGAATAGAGGTTTAAATGACCTTTACAGGCTAAAACTTTGCTGGAAGTCTCAATTCCAGACTTAATCATTTAGAATTTACTAGGGGAACAGGTTTAATTTTATATTTATATCATATATATATATATATATATATATGCCATAAAAGATTTACAAAATAGGCTTACAATGACCCCCTTCGAGACAGATGTGGAGAAATGCATTGTAAACACTGTAGAAGTGGGGGATCAGGTCAAAAGTTGAAAGCCTGGGGCCCCCTGCACTGTCCTGTGGGAGTCCATAGGCAGATGTAAGAGGGTTTGCATTGGAAGGCTAATGAATCTGTCCTGGAACCCTGGAGGTGGATGTTCAAAGGAAATGGCACAGACAGGAGCATCTCTGAAGAAGCAAAAGGGGAGACTTCCTTCTTTTTTCCTTTTTGATTCCATCTATGCTACAAGCCTATTGGTTAGTACCACCACCTCCTCATACCCAGAACTGTGCTAAACCAATCCACCAAGCATTTCTTATTCAAGTTGATACCACAATTAACTATCACACAGACAAAAGGAGTGAGAAGAAGAAATTAGACAGGAAAAAGTAGAAAGCAACACTACACAAGATGGTGTATCCAAAAGCCACAGCTTCCAGACAAAGCACAGTCAGCCAGGTCCTCCTTTACCCCTCTTGCCACCCTGAGCTTCAGGTTGCCCAAGTCCTGCACACTGGGCCATTTTGTGTCCCTGTATCTTCAATGACTTTCCAGATTCCTGTCTGTCCCTTCCTGCCCATTCTCACCTCCTTCATTCTTTACCTAACGTTCAGTTAGCACATTGAAGATATCAACACCTTTGCGAATTTTGGGGCCTATTCTTATTTTAGTCACTGTGTGAATCTGAACAAGTCATTTACACCATTTTCAGGAAAAAGAGAATGCCAATCCTGCTTTCTTTTCAAGAATGTTTTAGAAAAATATGAGAGACTATCTGTGAAAATGCCACATATTTATATCATTTGTATAATGTGATATCAAGTTCCCTGAATTGGACCTGAAAGTACTGGTTTCCCATGGCAAAGGCAATGTGAAACTAAAGGCTTTAGGGACCCGATTGAGGTCCCTGTTGCTGTTGCAACAGACAATGCAAATTTATTATGCCAGTTCTGGAGGTCAGAAGTGTGTGAGGGATCTCATCAGACTAGATGCAGTGATAGTGAGGCTGCATTTCTTTCTGGGACTTCCTGGGTAAATATGTCTTCCTGCCTTCTCTACTTTCTAGCAGCTGCCTGTATTCCTTGGGTTATGGCTCCTTCCTCCATTTGCAAGCTGGCAATGGAAGTCTAGTCCTTTTTACATTGCCTCATTTGAACCCTGTCTTATTCCTTTCACATTTAAAGACTGCTGTTACATTGATCCTACCTGGATAATGCAGGATCATCTTCCTATTGTAAGATCATCTGATAAGCAACCTTAATTTCATCTGCAGCTGCCATTCCTCTTTGCTATGTAATGTAATAAACACATTCAGGGCTGGGGGTTTAACTCAGCGGCATGAGCGCCTGCCTGGCAAGCGCTAGGTAGTGAGTTCGATCCCTGGTACAAAAAAAAAAAAAAAAAAAAAACACATTCATAGGTTCCAGTGCACAACTTTGCATGGCCACTATTCTGCTTACCAAAGGACTAAATGTTGCATTCTTGGCATTTACAAAAATGAAATCAATTGCAAATCATCGCACTTCATCTCAGATGACAGCAGGATACTGTAGAAAGAACTCAAATTAGAAGCATACCTACCTCAAATCCTAGTTCCACAATCAACCAGTGAGATAAACTCAGGAAATTGGAAGATAATGTCCATTTTACTAAGTTGCTGGAGATTAAGGATATGGCAGTTCCAGAATGTACAGCCCTTGCCATGGGTTCCCCAAATTCCAGGGATCTTTTTGCATAAAGCTCTCTTCCAGGAGAGTAAGATTATTCTCAACTGGCTTTCCTTACATGCTTTAAACTCTGTTTAAGTACTGTTCCCTTCATATAGCTCACAAATATTTCTTATGCCTCAAGTGCAACTTCCTTCTTTTAACTTCTATGGGCTAAGGATGTAGCTCAGTGGCACAAGCACCTGGCTGGAAGGCCCAACGTCCTAAGTTCAACTGCCGGCACCAAAAACAACACAAAAAACAAACAAACAACTTCTGTATTAGATTTCTGTCACTCTAACAAAATATTCGAAATGGTTCACTTTCAGGAGGAAAGTTTAAGTTTGGCTCAGAGCTCTGAAGATTCCAGTGCACGGTGGAGGGACCTCATTGCTTTGGGCTTTGAACTCAGAAGCATGTCCCAGCAGAAGCACACAGCAAAGCAAAAGGGCCTTCATCACAAGCCAGGGAGCAAAGAGAGAGACTGGGAGGACTGGAGACTCAGCATCCTTTTCAGGGATTCAATCAGGGACCTAACGCCATCCTGGAGGGTCCACTGCCTCCCAATTGGGCCACCTTGGGACCAAGCCTTTCACACAGGGACCTGGGGCGGGGACACTTCTCCAAACAGTCACAACTTCCCATTCATTTACTTATTAGAATGATATTTTTCCTCATTCTTTTCCAAATTTTCCCCTTGCCTTTTTCTAATAAGATGTTTATTGATTCTTCAAACTCTTAGAAGATGAAATCTTAAACCTCCACTGCCCAACCTTTCTCCTTTTCTTTAATCATAAGACAAAAATATAAATACCTTCTCCAACAAAAGTCTTCCAGGAACCTTCTCTAATTTTTTAGTTTTAAGTTTTCATTCTCTAAGGAGCAAATAAACTACTTGTTTCACTCAAAGTAGATGTTCTGCATCCAGGGGCCAGGAATCAACTACAGGTCTACAAACAAAATGTATATAAACCTGCCTCCATGTAGAAGGCTAGGCTCCTTACAGGGCACCATCAAAAACTGTGGTGACTGTTTAAACAAAAGTTAAAACAAATGCATTACAGTAAGAGGCACATTACACTTCAAAATATTCTCACTTGCTTTGAACACATTCGACCCACATTCTGAAGCATTTCTGCAAGTCCTCTTTCCTGAGCGTCTTTCTCCAGCTGCTTCCAAGTCCAGAATGATTCAAAACATTTACAGCAAAGTCTGTCACATAAAATACTGCGGTGTGATTTCACCCAGTGGTTCTGTTACCACACCAATTCTGGCTCTTCCCAAAGGCAAAATGATTGTGAAAGTAAATGTTTTGAATGGATTCAGTACTTCAAAACAGCTGTGGCAGTGCAGCTAAAGACCCTCATGAAAGAAGACTTCAGAACTGCTTCAGAAAATGGCAAGAACAGTGGGATAAGTGCATTTGAAGCAAAGAAGTCTCTTTTTAGGGGGGTTAATGGCAATGTGTCTTTCACTGTAACAATTCTTTTAAAAAAACTTAGACATTTGTGCTCCGTATGTTCCATGATTTTGTTTTATTTACACACTCTTCTAGTTTTGCTTATCTCAACTTAAAATATAGTTTTCTTAAAATAAGATTTCCATGCAGTAATAGTGCCTTGGAGTGCTTGATTTCATATTTTTAGATGTGTTGGCACCTGGGCT
The DNA here is from genome assembly GCA_004027455.1 of Hydrochoerus hydrochaeris. Taxonomy (NCBI): domain Eukaryota; kingdom Metazoa; phylum Chordata; class Mammalia; order Rodentia; family Hydrochaeridae; genus Hydrochoerus; species Hydrochoerus hydrochaeris. The sequence goes on from PVLA01006820.1 coordinate 5,538, forward strand.
TTTTCTTGCCTTTAGACTCAAATGGCAACGTTGGCTCTTCCTGACTCAAGCTTTGGGCCAGAACTGTACCACCAGCACTCCCGGAGCTTCCGCCTGCTGCCTGAAGACCTCAGGAATCGCCAGCCTCTGTGACTGCATGGCCAGGGCCTTACAATAAACCTCTTCCTCTTGTGTATAATCCTATGGGTTCTGTTTCTCTGGGGAATCCCAACTAATAATACATCATGACTGCTAACTGCAGAGATTTTAAAGACTTGGCAAAATGCAGGAAAGTGTCTTAACAGCACCCAGGAATATGACTCCTCCCTTCTCTCCTCCCTCCCTCCCTCCTTCCCTTTCTTCCTTCCTACCATCCATCCTGTAATGCTGAGGGTTGAACCCAGAAGTCTCACTCTTTGTAGGCACACATCCCTAGCCCACCACTATATTTTTTTAAAGCCCAAGTAGGCACTAACCAAGAATCACAGTCTGGTGAAGGGCAGAGGGCAGTGGTAAAAAGAAACAATGCAAACAAAGGCCTGCAAGTGTGAGAGGCTGAGCTGCCAGGAAATCATGAACTGCTCAATAAGGCTGGAACATGGGCTGCATTCCTTTGAGGTTTGAAAAGTGAGCAGGGAACATGACAAGATGAGCCTTGGAAGCCTGGCCAGTGACTCTGAAGTCTGAACCTTTTCCAAAGATCGTCACGTAAGTGTCAACCCAGTTCACATAGCTGGAATGAACCCTGAGGTCATTATGACCTGCTTTCCTCCAGCCTCTCTGTTGTAAATTACTGTTGAACTTATAAAAATGCCGATTATAAAGAATTCAAATAGTCCTAGACGTAAAGAGATAAGTCATTCACATTACAGGTGGATCATTCACCAATATCAACACCAATTGAACATTTTCTATTCCAATAGAAAGTTGAAATGGTTAACAAGCAAAATGGCTTTTATAAAACTTGGATTCAGATTGTAGCAGCTGTTTTTAATTTTTCAAACGTTTGGCTTTAGTGGAATTTACAATAGAAACCAAAGTGGAAACTAAAGAAATTACTATCTCATAAAAGTTTCTGTAATGTAAGAGGCTTATTCCCTAAAGTCCCTCCAGGATTAAAGAAAGAATAATTTTGGAAAGAGGAAAACAAAAGAGGAGAAGGGGGGAGGTTGGGGAAGAGGAAGTGTGCTGAAGACATTGTTTGTTTTTATAACTTTACTTATCAATTTCAGACAATACTGAAAGAGGAAAATGTGACTGTTTGGTCCATCTGACTCATTTCACCTTCTGTACCTTACTTTGTTATTTTTAATGTTCTCCAAGTTTTAAATGCTGTCTCAAGGCTCTATAATTCTATGTTCTCATATTTACTTAGTTTTTAACTCTATACTGATGTAGATTCATCCCATTTTTACTTGTCAGTCAAGGTTTCCCTACTCCAGATGGCTTTTATTTTAAAATCATGATTCACTTAGCAGTTGGTAAGGTTTTATAGTAAAATCCTTTTTTCAAGAAGACTCAAAATTTTGTCTGCAGACACCTGCTGTTTCCTTAACACTTGAATGGTATCCTGACTGCCTGTAATAAGCTTGGGTCACACTCTCCTCCAGAACTTTATAGACATTACCCCATTGTTTTCTGGCTTTGGATGTTGCGAAGAATGTGGAAGCTGGTCAAATTTGTTTCTGTTGTAGTTGATTTGCATTTTTCTGGTGCCTGGAGATTTCCTAGTTGGTTCTGGCATAGAAGCTTCAGTATGAACATTTCCAAGAATATCAGAAGGTTTGATTCTGTCTGGGAGATCTTATTCATATATATATTCATCTTTTGAGACAAGGTCTCACTATGTTACCCAGGCTGGTCTCAAACTCCTGAGTTCAAGCAATTCTCCTGTCTCAGCACCCCCAGAACTAGGATGACAGATGTGCAACACCATGCCTAGATTTTGTGTGTCTCCGAGGACATCTGTCATACTCGCTGATCCCCTACTTGGGGACACCTACTAGTCTCACTCTTAGCTTCTCTGCCGTCTTAACGGTCTTCTTCATTGGCATTCACTGAGACTACCACAGGGCTTTCTTCTGTGTCAGCACTTTGATTTTCAGTGATGTGCAGTCCTTTGGTTTTTTTTTTTTAATATATACTTTGGTTCTCTAATTACACGATTTTGAGGAAATGGGGTACAGACAGAGAGAAGAAGCCAGCTCAGCCGAGGCCCCATGCAGGCCCCACTGCAGAAGACAGGCCTGCTCTGTGCCCATAGGGACCCATGGTTGGCCTCAGAGCCCCTCCGCTTGGTTTGGGAGCTGGAGCTAACATTCCCACATGGCAGCGCCCTTGGGCTTCTGGGTCTAGTCCCAGAGCCCTCATTTCAGCCAGAGAAGCAGCTCCATTTCTCACTTTCTCTCCTCGAGCTCCTCAGTACCTCCCAGGGCTTTTTGCAAAGTGCTTTTCCATTTACTCCTCACGCTGCTGGTCATGGAGAAACAGCATTCTCCTGACTCATTGCTCCGTGTAGTCATAAATCGCTCGCTGCTCGAAGGTCACTTCCAACCTCGACTTGTTCTTCTCACTCTTTTGCTATCACGCATGGGGCATGGACAGAATGCCCTGCAATGGGAGAGACATTGTGCTGGATATGATGGTGCACACCTGTAATCTCAGCACTGAGGAGGCTGAGGCAGGAAGATTACTACAAGTCTGAGGGCAGCCTGGGTTACATAGTGAATTCAAGGCCAACCTGAAGCACATGGGGAGACCCCATCTCAAAAAAACAAAAAACAGACAAACTCCAAACCAAAACAAAAGCAATGGGACAGGAACCAGAAATTCAGGGACAAGTGACAGCCTCCGCTTGTGGCGTGGATGGTTCGTCTCACTGCCCCTTTCATCAGTCATCAGGGGCTGTCAGGGTGCTGTTGGTCATTGTCCTCTTCTTCTTGGCGCCTGGCCCCCAGCTCCAGGCCTTTATGATCTCTCCCATGTGTTACAGCTGTTGTCTCCTACGTGTTCCTTTCTCCCCAGGACTCCCCAGGGACAAATGTAGCCTGAATGACAAGTTTAGAAAAATCTTTTCAAAATGACTCTCTTCATGGTTTTTCTCTAGCCAAAAAATTCTCAGCCTGTCTTTGCTTCTGATCACAGCACCCAAGCTCCCCAGCGCAGATCCCCGCCCTGCGGCCCCGAGCTGTTCTCACGCCCTGAACGCAGAGGATCAGCTTGCTCAGCATCCTGCCAACCTGCTCACAGCCAGGATTTCTGTGCTGAGATCCAAGCTTTTCCTGTCAACTTCCCCCAGCTGAGCTTTTGCTTCCGCAACTGAGTACATGAAAGAGAAAGTAGACACAAGGCATCCACTTTGCTGATGTGGGTTGAGGCCAGGGCAGAGCAGTGAGTTCTGGTTTGGGAACTGTGACATCATTCATTCATTCATTCATTTTTCATTCATTTCTTCTTCACTTATTCAGAAATAGGGCCTCGCCAAGTTGCCTAAGCTATCGTCCCACTTGTGGACCTTGTGTCTCAGCCCATGAATACCGGGGTTAGCAAGTTCCACAACCAGCCCTAACAGTAGCTCCTTCATGTGTTGGCTTCCCGATCACCGCCAAGCCTCAGCCCTTCTGTTGACCTTGTTCTGCATGCAGCAAGATGCAGGGAGTCTGTCTGGAAGCTCAGATCACAGACCTTTACCCTCTCCATCGTCCAAAGAGAGATAGGTTCTGCTGAACCCTTTCTGCTCACACTCACTAGCACGGGGCCTGGCTTCTGCAGGCAGCGGCCGATCTGCATGTCTGTGGGTTCCACATCTTTGGATTCACACAACGCTGGACCGAAATGAGAATTGCATCCATGCTAAACATGTACAGACTTTTAATCCCTTATCATTATTCTCTAAACAGCAGTATTACAAATGCTTACATGGCATGTACATTACACTAGGTATTGTAAGTCATCCAGCGATCATTTAGAGTGTGTGGGAGGATGTAGGTAGATTGTATGCAGATTCTGTGCCTTGAGGGACATGAGCTTCTGTAGATGCTGGTATCCAGGGGAGCTCCTGGAATCATCCCCTAGGAATACCAAGAGACCAGTCAGAACATGAACTCGGACTGACGCACGCCCCGCCTTCAGCTGTCTTTTGCTCCCAGAATCCATCAGGCTCATCTCCTTGGCCAGGGCCAAAAGCACAGGCTCCTCCTTGCTGCTCCGGACTCACTTTTCCCCTGACCTGCGGCCTCTGGCTGGAGCTGGATCTGTCTCCTCAGAGCCTCCCTACCCTTCCCAAGGACTGTCCCAGCGGTCAGGAAGGCACAGCCTTGAGAGACACAAGCCCTTCCACTCGCCAACAGCAGTACGAGAAAAACTCATCTTCAGTTCGCCTCACTCCACAGTGTGCAGGTGGGACCACTGAGCACTGTGCTCCTTTCCACTCCTAAAAGCAGAGGCCAAAAACTCCAAGATGAGCCGCTTCCCAGCTCAGGAAAGCCACGCTACTCTCAAAGAGCTTTCCTTTTAAATTCTGTGACACTTTCATTTCCTAACACCCTTTTCCACAAGGTTGACTGTGCACATGTGGAATTGTTTATTTTAATTGCTGGAAAGAAAGTCTGTGCCACTGGCAGCGCCAGGCACTGAATGATGAGGAACAGAACCGTTTCTTTAATGAGGCCATTCCTCCACAGAGTGTGGTCACCGCTTTATGGACAGAGTAAATAACTTGCATATGTTCAATTACTTGGCTTGTCTACTGAGACCTTCTGGCCACAGCCAAGGCCTGATTGGTGACAATCCAAAACAAGCTGTCAGTACACGTTCCAGAGAAGGCAGGTGATCAGGCCCAGTGGACAGAGTGTGGGGCCACGCTGGGCTCCATTAGAGGCTCTGCCAGTCAGCACCACAGAAAAAATGCTTATGGGGCCCTGGGGATGATGAACTTGGCAGAACAATTAGGCCATTGTGTGAGATCATACCCAGCCTTCTCCCTCAGCATAAGAAAGAAGATACACTGATTTCCAAGCCACGGAGGAGGCTGTCACGATCACCAGCGGTCAAGGTTCCACAGAGAAGCAAACTAGGCCTTCTCTAGACCCTCCAAGGGTGGTGGAACCTGGGAAGTGCTCAGCTGTTCTATATAACTTATGCAATTACATTGATCTTATAATTACAATTTTTGTAACAAGTTTCTGAAGAAGTTTACTTTTCCTGATAAATTGCTGTATTTGTCCAATGAAATACAGTGGTGCTTCTGTTCACAAACTCAGTTCTCTCCATGATTCTGGTCACAAACCAAACTGGATGAGAACCGAATCACATTTCCCCATAAGGTCAACATTGAACCTAACCACTCAATTTGATTTGGTGCCAACTTGGTTTGCAACCAGAATTGTAGAGAAAATTAAGTTTGTGAACTGAGGCATGGCCGTACCCGAACCAGGGTAACTTTATCAAGGAAGGAGGTTTATTGGGCTCAGTGTTCTAGAGATTCAAGGGCATGGTGGTGGCACCAGCTGCCGAGGACCTAACGGTAGAAGGCAAGAGCTCTTGGGACCAAGGAGATCACATCGCCAAATAGAGAGGTGCATAGTGATTCAGGGGTAGGGCTCCCTCTGGCAGGAGCTCAGGGGTCTGCCTAGAACCAGCTACCTAGATTCTTTCCCGGGGCAGCAACCCCAAGAAGCTCCCATCCGTCTCTCCATTTTAAAAGTTCTACCCCTTCAACACTGCTACCCTCAGGACCAAGCTTTGCACAAGTAAACTCTTGGAGATGAAAGACAGAATTGCTTTGACCTACTTAAGCAGCTGAGAGCTCAACCATCAGCTCCTTGGTTTCCTGGTAAATTTCAGCTCTGTTTCTTACCTATCTGCAGCAACTGTCCTTAGCCAGGTTTCTGTTTATTGTCTGTGCACCCACCAGCCTTTCACACCCCTGTGGGTACTATCAGAAAAACATGAAAGCAACAGGCAGATAGCTGTGTTTTTCTGAATCTTAGGCATACCACGTGCTAGTTAAATGAATGCATGCATGCATGCTCTTTAGTCCTCCAGGTATCCATTTCTCCGGGTGAAAGTATAGACTTTACACTGGGTCTTTTAGTGGGTTTCATCGCGGTTGAGATTCAGTGTGAGAACTGCACAGGATCTGACGGGCAGCAGTGCTCCCAGCCTGGGAATCCCCTTTCCTCTTCTTTTTTAAAATGAACCTATCCTAGCTATTTTCTTTTTGGCTCCTGTGATTATGGGTTCATTTCAGAGGTAAGCAGGGTATCCATATCAAACAAAGAAATAAGCAATAAAATCAGGGCTTTGTAGTCCTTGACACACAGCTGCTAGGATACATATTTGAGTAGCAAGAGAGGCAGAAGCTATCCCTTGACAGACGGGTAGGTGTATGAACCACAACTGAAACTTTTTTTCTGGTCTCAGTTCCCCAAAACTGCTATGAAGACTCCCAAGACTAGCATCTAGCTGTGTATTAATGAGCAGGGTCTGCAAGATCTTGTCTACTGAGACTTCCTGAGCACAGCTGAGACCTAACTGGTGAGTCATGTGAAATCTTGAAGTGTGAAAGCTGGAACCAGTGTTACTGCAGAACTTGCGCCCAGCCCAGGAACAGATACTGAGCTGTAAAATAACCGCCTACAGACAGGATTGTGCTGGTGAGCAGGAGGCACCTAGTGACAAAGCTCATGCCTTCTTATGACCAGATGCATTATTTTAAGCAAATGACAGCTTCAGCAATACTCCAAAAACATTTGATCATCAGAGGTAGAATGGGCTGCTTTTTACGCAGTACAAGAAACAGGCTTTATTACCATCACTTAGGCTCCTATGCATTCTGATCCAGAAGAGAGACAGTGAAAAATAGGCAAGAAACTGAGACGATGTAACTTGGCAAGTAGCCCTGGAAAGGAAAAGAAAGCTGTTTCCAGGTGTGACCAATAGCATCCCCGACGCCTACTGTGTTGATTTGCCAGGGCTCCAGAACAAAGTACCTCCCAGTGGCGGCTTCATCGTAGCTGTTTATTGTCTTGCAATGTGAAGGCCAGAAATTGGAAAGCTTGATACCTGCAGGATCAGTCCTTTCTGAGAGCTGTGGGGGGCGAGTCTGTTTCAGGCCATTCTCCAGCGTCTGGTGGTTGACTGGTGATTTTTGATGCTCCTTTGCTTGTCGATATCTCCCTGATCTCTGCCTTCATAAAAATATGAGAGTCTTCCTGGGTGTGTGTCTGTGCCCAAAGCTCTTTTTATAAGGCCACCCGTCATAGTGGATTTGGGGGCCACTGTCCTCCAGTATGACCTCGACTTAATTAGTTGCATCTACAATGACCTAGTTCCCCAATTCAGGTCATACCTGGAGGTGCTGGGGTCAGGACTTCAACAGGTGAACTTGAGAGTGAACAGTCAAACTCATAGCAGCCACTCCATGGCAGCCTGTTGAGAGATATTAAGATGAGTTGATAAGTAATCTGTGCACTATTTCCCTACAATCCAGAGTACAACAGGCCCAGTAGAATATTGTGCAACCAAGAACACAGTTGATGAGCTTTATGAGACCATCTTATAGACGTGACATTTGAGTATTGGGTAGAAGAGAGGGTGCAGAGAAACAGCTTTAAAATTATATCTTAGTGAAGCCAGAGAGACTTTTAGTACCCAAGACTTTGTCTAGCACAATATACTTTCAAAGTCAGGGACCTAGTTATGGCTTCGGATTATATAATTATTGTTAAACTCATATACTGTGGGGCATAACTAATTGATCCGAATGGAAAATAGAAACCAGTGTTATTATCTGAATTGTGTCCCTCACAATATGTATGTTGTACTGCTCAGAATGTAACCATTTTTCGAGATAAGGTCTTTAAAGGAGTGGTTAAGTTAAAATGAGGTCTTTATGGTGGACCTATTTCCAATATTGCTGGTGTCCTCGTAAAACAAGGCCATAAGGACACATGGGGAGAGCCAACAGGACACTGTCACACGGAAGCACTGTGTGATGACGCAGCTAGCACATGGCCTCTCTAAGTCCCAGAGAGAGAGAGACCTCTTGAGAAACCGCCACACCTGAGCCCTGGCCTTGAACCCGTGGCCTCTAAGCTCCAAGGGAGCAGCGCTTCGCTCTCGGCCGCCTAGGCCACCTCGCTCCCGTGGCCCTAGCAGGCTTACGGTGATGTTGCACGTCTGGAATGTTCGGGGGCTTTTGTTTGCTTGTTTGGTTCTGGTTTTGTTTTTAATGTTTAACTTCAGAATAAAACATGAACATACCGCTTTTCTAGCCAAACTTCATTTCCTCTTCCCAGTTTGAAACGTGAATAAAAACCACGGCATTGTACATAGGATTCTGCAGCTTTGCTCTTTAATACTTAATGTGGTGCTGAGATCTCTCTACGTTTGAACGTTTTCTTTATTTATGGACTTTTAGTGGCTTCCAGTGTTTGCTGTTAAAGTCTTTATTTAAAAAAATAATTCTGTAAGTCTAGTCCACAGTTTGAATAGCCTAGTTTTTTTATAATTGCATAGAAAATAGAATAGTTATCTTAAATAAACTGTCCATGCTTCGGATAATTACACAAATAACTGAAAGTCTCCATTTCTTAAGATTTCAAAACTATACTGTTTAATTTTATGGAATATATTAAACATCCTCCAATAGAATAGGATTACTTTTTTCCAGTGCATAGAGCTAATAAACAAACTTAAACGGATTGCTAACTTGTTTGATTCCCTAAAATGTGGATTAAATGTTACCAACAATGCTTCAGGAGGTGCCTGCTCCTTTGCATTTGGCTGTAACCCTGAGACTAGGCAAGGCCTATTGACTATTCGTGTTTTATTTCAACCTAGCATGGCTTTGAATTGTTTTAAATTAAAATCAACCTCTGGGCTAAGAAAGTCTGATAGAATTTGTGTCAGGCTTTGAAGGACAGCAGATGTGACAGTGCCCTGATGTGCCTTTTCCTCTGACAGATTTAATTCTAAATGTTTTACAATACTTTTGGAACATACAATTGTTTTAATCTATTTCCAAAGGATTTTTACTTTAACTATAGCTGTGGAGGCTTAGTCAATTACTGCTTGTAGCCTTTATCCCCTAACTGAGCAGAAATAGCTTTTGTTTGAAGTCTAAAGCAAAAGCAACACAATAATCTGATAGGAAGTGTACTAAATAAAAAATTCAGGAATTACATTAAAAAATTTAGATACAAAATGTCCCAACTTAAGTTAATACACTGTAACATTTTAACTACAATTAGATTGTAGTTAAAATGTTCAACTTTGACTAAAAGTAGGAGTGACTTAAAGATAATTCTTTCAAGTATTTACAATATCAATTCAAATGCGAACCTTGTGGTTCTGAGCACAAAAAGCAATACAAGCTTTTTTTTTAGATCAAGACTTTATTGTTCCCCCTAAAGCATTGTTAGGTTCCCTGTAGATGCGGAAACTACCGCAAAGCTGCGATTGAGGACAGCTGAGTCAGGGCTCAAAAACCATTAACCAGTAGTTGTAACGATAGTCACAGTATTGATAGCAATAGCAGGAGCTTACCCACTTTAATGAATGAGGTATCTCAATTGATCTTATGGAATTTTGGACGCTCTCAGGAATCTGCACTTAGGGAAAGCCTCCACAGATGTTTTCATACATGAAGTTCTTTTCTTTCCTCCTCATGAGTCAACCATCCTTGGACGCACAGGTATAAAAGAGACCACCCTTCTCTGCGTCGTGCCCAGCCAGGAGCAGGTGCAGAAGGTAGGGTCCCTCTGCATCACACTTACTCAGTGGCTTTTCAGCCTAGTGAGGCCCTGACTTTGCTCTGAAACTCTATCCCAGTTCCAGCACAGCCCTTAGCAACTTTGACCCTTCTTCTCTCTTAAAAATGATGGGGATGGATTATTGCAAAGTACGGTCTCTGGGGCTCCTGCAGCGAGGAAGGAGGCGTGGAGGAGAGGACTCCTTGAGCTTTGAGAAGCTGGGTGACTGCTCTTAGTGAAAAAGTGTATCAATTCTACCCACAACACGGCGTCACCACGGTGGTTACCAGAGGGACACACCACAGGCCCATCCTCTTCCCACGTGAACTCAGGCTGAGTCAGGCTTGCCAGGTGAGCAGAGCAGAGAGGGTCAGCTGTCAACAGCGGGTTCATCATTCTGGATTGGCATGAAGCATTGTCACAGGTCCTCACCACAATGCTGGAACAAAACCACAAGGCTGTCATGTTCTCTAAGTCTGCTTAGACTTATAACAGAATCTGTGCATTAATACAAATATTTTTAAGAGCATGGGATTTAAACAACAAAAAAATCAAGGAAAATGAATATGTGATCATTTACACATGAGAAAATTATAGCCATATTACAAGTACCAAGAAACATTTGTCTTCATTACATTTTACCTCTCAAATATTAAAATTTTAAAGATAAATTCATTAAAATGAACTATTTGAAAAAAAGTTAAAATTACCTAGCAAGAGAATTTATTTAATCATGTATAACTACTTTCATCTTTCTTCAGAGCTCAGTATTCAAAACCAAAATGGCTAACAATGTCATTATTCAACAGTGACTATATATATATATATATATATATATTTTAGAAAATTAGAATCATCGACAAAGTTCTTTTTCCACTCGCACTGCTTAGAGAGCTTACAGGGAGACAGTTAACTCTAAACACTTCCTTAAGACTCCAGTTTCACTTTCATCTTCTGCTTAATAACTGAAAAATTCTTCTAGAATCATTCTTGGAGCTCTTTTTGGAATGTGGGAAGTGTCAAGTTTTCATTTATGGCAAGCTATGTTTTGTTTCAAAAAAAGTTGCGGTTTTATCTTCCCTTCTGCTTAATCACATGTTGATACAGTTCCAGTGCAGGATTTTTCATATCCATTTCAATAATATTATGCATGTAGCTTGCTAGGAAGATTTCTTATTCAAAAAGAAATCGTCTTGCCATTGCAGTTTTCCTCCTCTTACGCTTTCTAAAAAAACGTAGCTTTGAGTTGGGAGTGTTGCTCTATGGTTAAGTGCTTGTTTAGCACATGTGAGATTTGATCTGGGTTAGATCTCTAGCACTATACACACACATGTGTGTGTGTGTGTGCACACATCCACACACAAAACAGTGTTCCATTTGAAAATGAGTGCAGGATGGAATTTTTGAGTGTGTCTTAAGACAATGTGATCCTTGCTCCAGATCACTTGAACATTAAAAAAAAATCACCAACCAAAACATAGGTGGTAAACTAATTAACGGTCACCTTGTCACATGCAGCTGAACTGCATCAGCGTGGCGCTGGGTGTGCAAGGCTGGGGTTGCTGGTAACAGCATAAAAGGAGAACAGGCGAGAAGGAGGTGAGCTGTTGCTTCTCTTGGCAAAGCATATCATGCCAGTTTTCCTGATGTGAATTCAGCTGTTCTCATCCCTGGAGAAACCTGGGACCTCCTCATTGCTGACCATGGCTGCAGGTCTCTCTGGGGGAGCTCTGGTCCTTTCTTTGACTGTCATTTCCTGGCTCCAGTGCAGATCCCTCAGCCTGCTAGCACAGATCCTTCACCCTACTGGTGCACACTTTCTGATTTACACCACTTCCCAGGGCAGATCCTTGGTAGAGACTTGCATGGGCATTGTTGTGGGCTCTGGGCCTCCAGTTAGACTCAGAGGACATTGCCATGGGTTCTAGGCCTTCAACTGGACTCATACAGGACACTGCCCTGGGATCCAGGGCCTCAGCTGGATTCTTTGGGCCTCCAGTATGTGGACAGATCTCCCAGTCTTTTGCTCTTGACTCTTTGGGTGAATATTATAAAATAATCCTATAAATTATATGTCTTATATTAAATTGTTTCCCTTATAAACCCTGACTATAACAACACATATAGTTAAGTATTCCATAGCAGAGCCCTGAATGATATACTATTTGTTACATCAATGTTATTTGTGTGCATTCATTTAAAAACCATTCCTTGAGCATGTATCTGTCAGCTCTTCTGCTAGTCATTAAGGACAAATGCAGAACACATCATGTTATTATCTCTGATTTTGGGGATATTTATGGTTTAATGGAAGGCTTAATAAACAAACAAATGATTGCAAATGGTGATTTGTATTTGGAGAGAAATAACTGGGTGCTAGAGCAGAGTCATCAACAGTGGTCTTGCAGAGGAAGTAACTTTTGCACTGAGCTGAGTTGTAAGTGATCAGATAAAAAGATAATAACCAAAAACTAGAGATAGAAACTAGAGATGGGTGTCCCAGGCAGCGTAGTGAGTAAGTGCAAAGGATTGGGAGCAGAAAACGCACACAGAAAGAGCGGGTTTGTGAATGGCCCTGTGACCAGTACAAACTGAACAAGCAGGAGAGAGTCATGAGATGAGGTAGTAAAGCTGAGACAGGCTGGAACAAGTAGAACCTTGTGGACATTTTATCTTCAGGGCATTGGAGCCTCACATAAGCAGGGTGACATAATCTTCCTTTCAAAGAATACTTTATGGAAAGCTGACGCAGGAAGCAAGAGAAGAATTAGCAGGACCGGTGAGAAGGCTGGGCCACCAATCCCATGAAACATGACAGCAGTTTTGACTCAGATGGCCGTGATGCAGACAAAAAGAAGTACATTTATATCAGCTATATTTTGAAATATGGCCAACAGTATTCAGGGCTGAGTTAGACAGAGGAGGACAGATATCCGGGGAGTCCAGGATGATACATACCCAGCAACCCAGGGCTTCAGTAACTGGGCTGATGCTGGTACAGCGTACAATGGTACTCAGCAACCAGGGAAGGGTTTTAGAAACCAGGTGGACGCTGCTGCCTCTGACCCAGACAGAAAGGATGAAAGGGAAGCTTTGGACTGGGGGAAGGCTTTTTTTTCCCACATCTATTCTGTTTTCATATCTTCATTTAAAATGTCTATGGCATAGCTAGTGGGAACATTGACGAATGAAACTACTTTAAGAGGGAGCTGAGCAGAGAACCCAGGACCAAGCCTTTGGGAGGTGCTGCATCAAGGAAACAAAGCAAGTAGTTGAACGAAAGACAGATGTCAGGCAATAGTAGCTAAACAAGGACAGTGCAATTTGCAGGGAAATGCACGTACCTTAAGACCATATCGTTAAGTGAAATAAGCCAGACACATGAGCTTAAATATTCCATGGTCTCTCACACTAGAAACCTAAAGCATAAATAATGAGCAAAATAAAGATAGATAATAGGAAGTAGGGAGTTAGGTCTTTCCCAAATGAGAAGGGGAGAGATTGAGAGACAGGAGGGAGGCGAGAGGAAGGGGTGATAAGAACTGCGCTGTGTTACGTGCGTGTGCCAACTCCCCACAGGAGTGTAATCACTGTGTGTGTGATCATGTCTGAATAAAAAACCTGGAAAATAAAAACGGGGCAATATCATGTCTTAGATGGCAAAGGAGGTGCTCAGCTACTCGTGAGAGAATAATATTTCAAGAGGTGCTGTCAAGTATGTCCAGAGCCCCTTAAGGACCAAAGTGTCCACTGGGGTCAGAAACACAGAGGTAAGCCCCTAGGATCCAGTCCCTCATGGTTTCAGGGCAGCGGGAGGCACATGGACCCGAGGATGGCCATGGAGAAGTGCAGACAGCGCTTTCTGAAGTGTTTTCTGTTCTCCAAGCAGGGAGTGCGGGACAGAGCCCCACACTGCCAGGAATGAAGCCTCACTTTCCCCAGTGAGCGACTCTCAGCTCTCACGGACGCCTTTCCCAAGCAGCAGGAGCCTTCCCCTTAGGTCAGCTGTGCTTGGTTGACTGAGTGAGACCGAAGCTGGAAGAAGCTACTGTTTTTGACCTCTTGTGTGCTGTCCAACACCCCTTTTCTCCTTTTGATGCTCACCAGGTCACATTGACTTTCTACCACCTGCAATCGGGAGACTAAATAATTCACCCTTTCCCCCCAATGGCTCCAAGCCAGCCTTTCTTGCCTTTGTTATTTAGCCAATAGTGAGGTACAGCATGAAAAAGTCTTAGACATGTTAGAGAGCAGGAAAGCGTGGAGAATATGTAAGAATGCAATTCTTCTCATAACACTTAAAGTTTTCAAATTTTAGTTTGCGCAACTAACTGCATTGTGGGAAATTGCCAAAGGAGGAATATTGACTTTTCAAAGCAGAGTGGCGCTTTAGAAAGAGCGTACATGGCTTTTGTTGAAATTGCCAAATAGCTTTATTTTGTACATGCCCTCTGCAATGGCCTGTGGAGTGGAAAGACATGTAATAAATAAGAAAAAGAACAAAAGGAATTTCATTAAGAGGAGGATGCTAGGAATAAATGTTCAAGCTCTTAAGTAACTAAAGAAGGGTAAAAACTGGAAATCAGGAACAGAAAAAAATAAATGACCAAAGATGCAGATTTTCCTATCACCAGCCACTTAAACTGTCCTCTGCAAATCAGACGTCTTTCCTCTCTGCAGCGGAGTTTCAGGCTGGATGCAGCTGTTGGAAACTGCAGGGAAGATTTTTCCTAAGCCCTGCATCTAACCCACACCCCTGTGTCCCCTCATCATCTCATGTCCAGTCCCTAGATGTGAAAATTGTTTCCTTTCCCCTTCAATGCTTCTTATACCCCCCTAATGATATGGTATATTCCTCAACTTTCCCCAAGGCCCTATTTCCCACCACTTTCAGGGAGCAGCAACCCTTAAGGCTCAGGGCAGACCCAAGAGAACATGTACGTGCTTCTCTAGATGGGTTACAGGAAGTCACCAGTATTCTGTGGGGGTAAAAACAGTGTCTCCTTTGTTCATTCTGCATCTCCAGTGCTTGATGCATCACAGATAATAGATTTTCTTAAATGAATAAGTGGAAGAATGAACGAAGCTCTCCAAGAGGGTACAGTCACATGCTAAATAAGCTCTACACCCATCTGCTTATATGCTCTGACTGTCTCCAAAGAAGCATCTCCCGCTTGTTCTTGTATTTTTATTCCTGGAGGAGATGTGGAATAAAAACAGTGAGATGCATTTTGCTGGGTAACCAAGCATGAAAGTTAAAGGATCACAGAGTCGAAAGTCTGTGAAGCAGACGATGCCTCTGACATCTGACGGTCATCTCAGGGTCTCACGCACAGTCCCTCTTGTCCCTGCTCTCCAGCTCTCTTTCCTGCTTCCCCAACCTCCTCCCCTGAGCTCCATGACTTAGCTTCAACTCTGCTGCCGAAAGGGCAGTTTCTGAGGAGGGAGCTCACCAAGAATTATTTGAATTTTAGTAGAAGGTTCTTGAATACCAATGGAAGGGAATAAAAGAGTGGCAAGAGTTCCAGACAGAACTGGGTGCATGTGATTTAGGAGGACCCGACCCTTCTATTTTGCCTCATTCTAAGTAAGCAACTATTTATTTTGGCCATTTATAAGGCTGTACCTACCTACTGATCACTCTGATGGGCCAGAGGGATTAGGACTAAGAGCTGTAAGATTGTTTTTCCTAAGACACTAACACCCTTGCATCCATTCATTCACCCATCTATTTCATTTATTCATTCAATGAAGACCAGTGGGGAGAAAGAGAACTGTATATCCGTCATCTAGCAGCTTACAGGCTCAGTGAGGAGAGACAGTAACTAAACACTCTAATGAGTGAATAAAAGATCTCAGGCTAAAGCCAGAAGGCTTAGGGGTGCATCCCAGAAGAACCACAGAAGCAGATGGGGTCATGAGAGGCTCCCTTGAGGAAGGAGGAGGAAGAGTAAAGGATGGAAAGAGAGGAGACTCAATGGGGAGGTACCATGACTCCCACAAATCAATCTGGAGTTCAAAAATCCAGGCAAACAATTAGCAGAAGGCAAAAGCCAAGACATCTTGTTTAAGATTCTGTGTTTTTTAAAACATTTATGTCAACTTTCCATCACTGTGACAAATTTCCAAAGAAAATCAACTTATTAGAGGAAAGAGTTGATTTTGCACAGTTTCAGAGGGTTCAGTTCATGGTCACTGGCTCTATGGTTTTTGTGCTTGTGGCAAGGAGAGTATCATGGTAGAGAGCACATGATAAAGCAAAGTGGCTCCCTGCATAGCAACTAGAGAGGATGTGGGAAGAGGGGAGGGAAGTGGAGGGCACAGACCCAGTAACTTAATTTCCTCCCACGAGGCCTTACTTCCTATAGGTTCCACCTCATCTCAATAATGCCAGACTGGGGACCAAGGCTTCAACACATGGATCTTTGGTGGTGGTGTTGGAGTGCATTTCAGATCTCAACTACAGCACCATTTAAAGAGCAATAGAAAGCCATTGACTAGCTTCCAGCGGGAGGGGCAGTAGCATTATCACGCATTGAGATATGTTAAAGTGTATTTGTGCTCAGCTGGGCTTTGTCTTCTTTTGCACTCAAAGGGGAGAACAGCTACCCCTGGGGAGCTGTCAGGAGTGCTTCTCTGTGCTTCTCTGGAAAGCAAAGACAGACAAGGTCAAGTTTCTCTCCTTGACTTCCACTTCAAAGATAATAGAAATAAAAAGTCTAAGCTCTTTATTTGTAAGCAGAGTTTTTTGGGAATCAAAAAGCGAAGTTCTAAAGAAGCAAGACAATAAAGACAATCTTCTCATTCAAGGTGAAAAGATAATAAAGTATATGAGGGGAGGAAGGTTTGGATTAGGAAGATGAATGCTAGGGCCAGAGGCCTTGTTGACCCATAAGAGCCACACGGAGAGCAAAGAAGGGGACTCCCCGGACAAACCACCAACTCTCTCCCTCAGCCAGTGTTGAAGCACTATGTGAGGACCCAGCGAATACCCACAGACTAGTTGCACCTCCTGGGAAGCACCTAGCCAGCACCTGCAGACTGTGTACACCCACAAGAGAGCAAGTAGCTACGTTAAGAGACGAAGGGGCTGTGTTAATCGGCCTTTTGTCACTGTGACCAAATACTTGAGAAAACTCAAGTTGTCTTCAAAGGAGGAAAGACTTATTTTGGCTGATGTTTCAGAGACTTCCTTTGCAAGCCACAGTGGCAGGAGCTACAGAAAAGTCTGGCCAGGGCTCATAGATTCAGGACTCGTACAAAAGCCTGTCTCCTAGTATCTATCTACTTCCTCTTCCTGTTTATGACAATCTCGTTTTCCTTCAGCCAAGGTGGTTACTTGAGTAAAATTTAATAAGTGGGATATAAGAGGTATCATGCGTGACTTCCACAAAGCATCATTAAAGGAAAGAGTGCATCCAATCTCTGCTTACTCCTCCATAGTTGCAATGACTGGACCCTAAGAAGTCCTGGTGGACCATGAGGTAAAATTCCTATGTTACCAATGGCAAAGCAACAAGACAGAAGGAGACTAGTTCCAACAGTTGTGTTAACTCCTGAGCTCCCAACATCTCTGGTCAAAAAAATACACTTTTATAGCATTTAAATTACTGCTATTTGGGTTTCTTCTGTCATCTACAGTCAAATCCAATTCTATCAGTTGGAAGAATCATGGGAACAAAGGAATGAGCCATTGATTTTAGAACCAAGTTTCCAAAAAGAATAGAGCGTGAAAATTGAGATGAGCTGAGGACAGAGCTTTGAAGAACCCACATGGAAGGACTGAGCAGATGCGACGCAGCTGCACTGGGCCAGAAGATAGGTAGCCAGAGAGGTAGGAGGAAAACTAGAACTGTATGTCACAAACACAGAAAAGAGTGTCTTAAGAACTGGGGCTCAGGGTGTGTGGTTCAGTGGTAGGGCACTTCCTTAGCATGTGTGAGGCCCTGGGTTCTTCCAGTACCACATACACACACCTACACACACACACACGTACACACATACACGTACACACACACACGTACACACACACGTACACACACAAGGTGGTTGTGTGTGTGAATAGTCGATGGACATTTGGGTTGTTTCCAAGATTTGACTATTACAAACTGTGCTGCTATAAATGTGGCTGCACATATATCACTGTGGTGCGATGCTTTTAATTCTTTTGTGAAGATACCCAGAAGGGGAATAGCTGGGTCAAATGGTACCTCTAATCCTAGTTTTTTGAAGAATCTCCACACTGATTTCCATAGTGATTGCACCAGTCTATACTTCTGCCAACAGTGGAGAAAGGTTCCTTTTTCCCTGCAGCCCTGCCAATGTTTGTTGTTTGTTGACTTGTTGATAAATAACCATTCTTCCTGGAGTGAGATAGTATTAGAGATCCTTTCCACAGTACCAGTTATGAGGGACCCCTGCATCGAGTCCCCAGTCTCCTGCCAAATGTTACTGCGCATGATGGGAAAGAAAATAAAGAGCAAGAGACAAAATAGAGGGGAACCTCAGGGCTCTGGGGTGATCCATGTTCTCTGGGAACAAAGGTTCAGTGTCTTTGGTTAGCTGCCCCTTTATTTAGCCTGCACACGGGGAGGGGTCTGGCACTCTTCCAGAACAGCAGAGTTGTGGGTAAGTGTGCAAGTGTAACACCCTAAAGGAAACAAGTTAAGGTTCATCCTAGGTGATAGTTTCCCCGTTTTGCCCTCAGCAGACTTCATCCTGCTCACACCTCACTGACCAAGAGGAAGCGGAATTTTTGCTTTCCAAAACCGGCTCACAAAAGGCCAGGGCAAGGAGGGCCTCTGACAGATTCTATGTCAGTTTATAATTTGTGGTCCCTAACAAGATGGAATCTCAGCATTGTTTTAATTTGCATCTCTTGAGTGATCAGTGAGGTTAAACATTTTTTCATGTATTTATTTGCCATTTGTACTTCTTCTGTGACATGTCTATCCACCTCAGATGCCCTCTTTTGGATTGGGTCTTTGAAATTGGGGGGGGGCTGATTTTTTCAATTTTTATGTTTTAGGTATTAGTGCTTTGTTTGAAGGACTTTGGCTGAGATTTTTCTCCAGTCTGTGAGTTGTCTTTTCACTCTGTTGGTGATTTCTTTTGCTATGCAAAAGTTTTAAAAATGATATCTCAGGTGTTGATTCTTTGTAGTATTTAGCATGCAGTCTAGGTTTTGTTTATGAAGTTTTTGCCTACACCTATGTCTTAGAGTTCTAACTACTCTCTTTGCCAGCAGATTTAGTGTTTCTTTTTTAATATTTAGAGCATTGATTCATTTTTATTTTAATTTACTGCATGCTGATAGACATGGGTCTAGTTTTAGTCTTCAGCATGTAGAAAGCCAGTTTTTTCAGCTCCATTTATTAGAGAGGTTATCTGTCTTCCAGTAAATGTGTAAGGTAGCTGAGTGTGTTTGAAGTTGTTTGTGCCTCTTCTAATCTGTCTCCTTGATCCTTGGGTCTGGATTTTTTGCCAGTATCATACTGTTTTTATCACAGTAGCTCTGTAGTATAATTTCAAGTCTGGGATTGTGATGCCTCCTGCTTTGCCTTTGTTATCCAGGATTGTTTTTGCTATTCTAGTTCTCTTCTGTTTCCAAATGAATTTTAGGATTGTTTTCTCTACATCCGTGAGGAATGTTAATGGTATTTTGATTAGGACTGTGTTAAAGCTGTATAACAATTTTGGGGTATGGTCATTTTTACCACATTGCTTCTTCTTAACCATGAGCAAGGGATATCCTTCCATTTTCTGATATCCTCTTCAATCTCCTTTTTCAGAGTACTGTAGTTTTCAATGTAGAGATTTTTTACTTTTTTGCTAAATCGGCCACACTGCTGACTCCTCTTGCATGAGTCAGTGGTAGGTGAGGGGTATCTGCAGCTAGCCAAGGCCAAGTGATAGTGCCCTTGTCCAGCCCAAGGCTGTTTGCCTGCTTGCACCACAGGTCACAGGGCAGGGGTCCCCTTGTGCTATCACTAGTCAAGGCCTCTTGCCTGCTTGTGCTTCTGGACCTAGGGCAGGGGGATAGTACCTTGTCTCACCACCGGCCAGGGTGCTGCTTCCAGTCCTTTGAGGCTAGGGCTGAGGGCTGGCTTTTGGAGTTTGCTGGACAGGAGTCTGGGTTCCAGCACCTACTAAGTCAAATGCCTCCCTGTCTGCTGTTCAGCTGCTTGCTGCTCGGCGGGATGGCATGGGTACCACCTCTCTGGTTCACTCACCAACAATGACTGTGGGGTGGGCTCCTCTTCTCACTGCTGCCTCTGACTGCACGAGACTCTGCGGACCCAGGTCAGGTCTCAGTCTCCTGGTGGGGAACAGTGGCTTTCTCTGACTCCTGCCTGCCAGGTCAGAAACACAGCTGCTGATGCGCCAGCCGCATGGCAGAGTCTCTGGTCTGTGGCACTGAGCTTTTCTCTGGTAGCAGTGGATCCTACTTTCTTCTTCTCTGTCAGATTCCGTGTGGAGCTCGTGTGGTTTAGGATCCCTTTGGTTTTTCTCTGGGCTGTCATTTCCAGACTCTTGGCACTTTGTTCTAGAGAAGCTGAGTAGCTGACACTCAGTCCTCTGCCACTGTTTTCCTCCCATTGATTTATTTTTGCCATGTGTGTGAAAAGACAGAGAGAAATGAGCTAAACTCAGAATAGTCCTATTTTGAACACATATTTTAAAAAACATACAGAAGTTGTAGCTTTCTGGGTTTGAAATGACATATTTCATTTTCCCAGCACAGAAAATTATCCCGAAAGTAAATGGCTGGAAAATAAAACTCACAAGAACGTGGTTCTATTTTAAGACTCCAGAAGGATTTAAGGGCACACCTCCCACACCTCTCAGCTCGTCAAAGCCTTCTAAGAATCATAAGATTTTTTACAACACCCTAACTCTTATCCCCATCCTGGCAGGTCTCTGTCTCACAGATGAATATAACATTGTGAATATAACATTGGTTAATTCCTGGATACTCACAGTGTTTTTATGAGATTTGGCTTGATGGCTCTGCCATTGTCTTGAATTAAATGTGGCAGAGATGGTTTAAAAATGCATTTTTAAAAAACTCTGGGCTTCCAGATTTATAGGGAGAGGAGGAAAGTTGAGGAAGTGACATGGCAGAAATATGATTTGTTCTCACAGAGGTGAAGAAGCGTCAGGACCAACAGAGCAGAGTCCAGAACCACAGTGCATAACTTTCTGAGGGAAGGAATCTTCCCTCAGAACTGGAGGCAGACATCTGGCTGAATTTCAGAACCACCATGACAAGTGACTGCAGTGTATCTCTTATCTCCTCCCTCCCCCTGGTCCATTGGAGCTGCCCTATCATCCATACCGTAGGCTGGGTGCATGTGGATGGGGTTCACATTGAGAGGAACCTTTTGGAGGAATTCCCATCTTGGATTCATGTGCACCTTGCCCTGATTTAAATGACAATGTCGTGGTCCTCCAGTATGAATCTGAGAAAACTTTTGAAGCATTAATAGGATGGGGATTATTCTGCCTGAAGGATGGTTTATGACAGATTATATCTTCCAAAGACAGCCATGACCACATTTCTGTCCCACAAACTCTTTTATATTGTGAACTTGGACCTACTTCACTAAAAGGTGAAGATTATTTTTCTAAGCCTCTTTTCTATGGAGAAAAGTCTTGAATCTGCTTTCACCAATAGACTATGGCAGAAATGATCCTGTCCCTACTTGGGGCATACACCTTAACTGGCCTAGCAGCTTCCACTTCCTGCCTTGTAGAACAGTTGATCTAGAGACTCCCTTTTAAAACCTAGCTGCCATGCCATGAAAAGCTCAAGCCCCATGGAGAGACCACAGCTAACAGCCAACAGCAAGTGCCACCCATGTGGAGGCAGGAGTTCAGCCCTCTCGAGCTATTCAGATGACTGAAGCCCCAGCTGACACGCTAGCAAAGCTGCGTGAGAGAGCCAAGTGAGAACCACCCACAGAGCTCAATCACCTCACAGATTGTGAGAGACAATTGTACTGTCTCAGTTACTTTTCTCTCCCTGCTGAGACAAAATACCCAACACTCTAAGTTAAAGGAGTAAGGGTTTAATTAGCTCAGAGTTTGTAGAGGTTTCAGTCTGTAACCAGCTGGTACCAAAGCAAGGTGGCACATGGAAGAGGGGTAACTGTTCATGGCAGCAGAAAATAGGAAAAACAACAAGAGTAGGGAAGCAGAGAGAGAGAGAGAGAGAGAGAGAGAGAGAGAGAGAGAGAGAGAACCTCTTTCTGTCCCTTATATTGTAAGCAAGCTACTGACCCTAAAGCAGGTATAGCACCCACACACTTAATCCCAGTATTGGGCCATGAATTGATCACAAACTCTAGAGGCCCGTCCCCATGAGGGCATGAGGCTTAGGGTGGGGTGGGGGGATGTCCAGACACAAACCATAACACATACATTGTTGTTTTTTAACACCTAGTTTTGAGGTGCTTATTTATTGCATTTATGACTGAATTCTGTACAGCTCAGAAATCTTCAAGAGAGTAGTGAAATAAAGAACAAAGCTACACCAAGTTACAGGGTTAGCAATGTGGACATAGGTTTTGAGTACTAGATGACCTACCAGCAAATGGCTTAAACTGGGCGTTGATAAACTTGTTTGTTTGTTTGTTTGTTTCTGCCCAAGGGTCAGATAGAAATGATTTAAGCTTTGTCTTTGTTGCAGATACCCACCTCTGCAACTGCAGCACAGAGGCAGTGATAGTCAAAATGTAAACAAATGAGCACAATTTTTTTTTCTAGTAGAACTGTTTATAAGAATAGTGGCCTTTTTGACCCATGGACCACAGTTTCCTGACTCCTACTATAGCTTAAACAATGAAGGAACTGTTATGTTTTTGAAACGTGAGAGTGGTTTACGCAATGGGTAGTATTGGTGCTCATATAGATTCTTTGCATCTTTCTGTCCTGTCATTATTAATTTTGTGGGGGGTTTTGTCCTCAGGATGGTTCCCTCATGGTCATATACCCTAACATTGCACCCTACATGGTCATGCACCAAGCATTGAATCCATGGCCAGGCCTCAGACAAGCAGAAAGCATGGATCTTCCATGTCCTTTTTGAACTTTCCGAGAGACCCTGCAGCAGACTTCTTATGCCTCAGTGGGCAGAAGTAAACTTCAGGTCCACTCATAAACTGGGAGTTTCCCAGCTTTGTTTTATGCTATTCAAGCTTTATCTTCTCAGAAATATCAGTCCACACAGGATTCTCTAAGCAAGGGCTTCTGTGACCAGGAAACATTGCTATTAAGCAGGTGACCAACAAAGACTGCCACACTGAGTCATCAGCGGATATTGGCCAACAAATGCATGCACAGCCATGTGATTGTGGCAGAATGAGATTAGGAGGGACAGAGGACATAAGAACAATGTGTTTCAACCACATTTTTTAAAAAGGCAAAAGAAAAAGATTCACCTTATGGTATGGCCTTATGGTATGGCCTGGCATCAAACCAAAGCTGGGTGAAAGTACAGGATTTGACCAGCAAACAACCTCACTTTGTGATACCACAGCAGTCAAGTGGAGGCACCACTGAAGCAAAGCCCATGCATCCTGAGACTTGATGTGACTGAAGAGACCACAGCTTGGCCCAGGCGTGACTGTCAGGCTCAGGGACAAGAGCTGGAGCCACACTCACTGGATGTCTGAGGAGCATGAACTCCCACAAAATCTGCAGGAAAGAGTTTCACTCTTAATGATGAACAAGAGCATGGAGAGTTTCTGAGCAAATGGTGCCAGGCAGCAGCCTCTGCAACTTGTAGTGACAGGAGGGCTATGCATGGCTGTGATAGCTGCTCCTGTCCCTGAGGCCTTCTGGTCTCCAGGCAGCCTGGTGAAGCCAACTCTACATACACAGGAAGCTTCGGCTCTTGCAATGCCCTCTGAGGTCTTCTCTATGGAGACTCTCTTGAGCCCTCCCTCAGGGGACACTGCCCAGCCTTCCTTGAGTGTCCCCATCTCCTGCTAGCTCCACACAGCATGGTTTGGCACCTGCCCATCTATCTACCGCACCACCCTGTGTCTTCCTTATTTGGATGTCACTGAGAACTACTGCCATGCTGACCCACAGAAGGCTCCAGTCTGCTTGATGGATGCAGGGTGGGGACAAGTTAACCCTCTTGGTTCCCAGGGGTGTGCCCCTGTAGAAACTGCTTCTGCCAAGTAGTGCTTTACTGAGAGTGGCCTGAACTGTGCAGACGTGTGCTCTGAGCAATCTAGTCTGCATGCTTCCCTGTGGGTGTGACCAGTGAGAACAGGCTGGGCCATGCGGGACAAGGAGCTTTGGTATGTGGTGCCATTGTCCACCTCTAAAGTCCTCCCACCTTCCTTTCAGTGGACACTCTGCCCTGCAGGATGGCCACTTGGTAGCGTGTCACATATGTCTGTGACCACCAGAACTGCTTCTCCGCTGGCACTTGCCAACCTCCATGGGCTGTGTTTAACTGGTCGGTTTCCCTGTTCCCAGAGGAAGAGAATGCTCTCAGAATCATATCTGAATCTAGGGTCTGGAAAGTGCATAAATATTTGATGAGTAGATGAATAACAGTGATTTTTGTTTTATACACACACACACACACACACACACACACACATGCAATGCACACACCACACCGTTCAATGGTCCCTGTATTAGTTTGGTGAACGCTAACACCTTTATTTTTCTTTTGCAGTCCTGGGGATTGAACGCCCTCTCCACCCTCAGAGCTTCCTCAGGGTAGGACTGGTCATCATGACCATGTCCAGCAGGTGGCTCCTGTGACTCTGACACCAACCAGTGCACCAAAGAACATCGGTGCCCATTTCCCTACTTCAGCCCAGTAGTCAGTCCAAACGCATTTATTCACTTTCTTTCATCCCCAGCACCTCAGATTTGGGTGTCCTTGGTAAACACGTTTTTCTCTCTCTGCTCACAGAGGCTACTTTGGGAAACCCATAGTTCTCTGGGTCTCTGGGCACTGGGGTCTGCTATCTTGCAGATTTGGATGGTCACCCAAATGAGAATATTGGGCCCCATGACCTCCAGGGAAGAGTCACCCTTGGAAAATTTCAGCAAAGTTGTTTCATAGCCTCTCTCCCCTCCACAGTATTTACATCTGTCTCCAGTTCTGTGCCAGTGACAGACAGTGCTTTGCTTAGCTGCCCAAAATACATGTACAGACTCAGCTCTCCCCAGGGCCCACCTTATGCTGTACAGTGACTGTCTTTCTGTGTCGTTATGGTTATTTTATTTGTCATTTGTGTGTCTGATTCCATTCTGCTGCAAGCTCTATAAGGATGTTACCTTAACATCTTTGTGTCTCCAGAATTTAGTACTCTGAAAATATTTGTCAACTGAATTTCTGTGAAGAAGCAGAGTAATATAATAGAAGAACACAGGGTACTTGTTTAGATGATTCAAGTATCACCTCATTATCTTGACTGCATCGATATCAAAATCTTGGCTGTGAAATTGTACTGTAGTTGTGTAATTAGATACCATTAGAGAAAATTGAATAATTCTCCAGTGTTATTTCCTATAACTACATGAGTGAACCTCCAAATTAAAACTTTAATTTAAAAAGATGCATTACAGTTATTTGTTGGATGAGTTTATAAAACAATAACTTATGTTTATTGATTCCACTAATCATGTCAGCCACTTTGTCTGCATTTCAGCTCATCTGCTCTATCACTGTTGTCCTGTTTTACAAATGGTAAAACTAGGCACTGTAAATGTTAAGTCCACAAAAGTGGTAAGTGGTAGAGCTGGGGTGGCTCTCTGAGCTGCTGTCCTTTGGACCCCTCCTGTAGTGCAATAATCACATATGGGATTGAACTCAGGGAGTGAGAACCCTTCAGCCACTCTTGGCATCTTTCATTAGGTGAAAAGATCTCCACTGATACTAAGACTAACTAAAAGTGCACTTCGGGACTTCAGGGAATGAAGAAAGTATTGTAGAATCAGATAATGGTGATGTTTGCAGAAATCCACAGCTATCTGTTTGGAACTCATTTGTAAGTTCCACGTTAATGGGGTCAATCTGCTGTGGATTGAAAATATTTTACTGACAAGAATTTAATCGATTCAGGGAGGAGAAAAAGAAGTCAACAAGATTTTACGACCTCCTGTGAGTCGGCACCATGTGCAGACTGACTGGGGGATGGCCAGGCACCAGCTCCTTGCAGCATGTGGACAGGGAGACAAGAAGAGCAATGTGCCCCTTACCCTCATAAGCGACTGGCTGATTCAGAGAAACACAGGCTGTGATGACAGTTAATGAGGTTAAATATAACTTAATGCTTGTAGTCTTTAGTGTTTAACTGATTTTGCAGGCCTAAAACCAGTGGTCTGATCATCTATTCAGAGGATAACAATACGCAATGTACCATCTATGGGGGAATCTCCTTCTGAAGGTGGTGTCCATTGTTAATTCCCTATTACCTTGTTTTGAAATCCTGTATATTTCTCACTGTTTTATTTGGTTGGGTTTTATTCTGTTTTATCTTGTTTGATTTTGTTGTATCTGATGGCCTGGGCAGCTATTTTTAACATAACAAGATTTATTACGGTAGCCATTTTGGATTTACTATTATCTTGTTTTGAAGTCCTGCATTACATTCATTGTTTTGTTTTTATGGTTCTTTTCTGTTTCTGTTTTGTTTGATTTTACTATGTCTGAAGGTATCTGCAGCTATTTTGAAGACAACAAGAGGCATTATGGTAACCACTGTTGATTTCCTATTATCTTGTGTTGAAATCCTGTGTCACTTACACTGTCTTGTTTTGATTGGCTTTATTCTGTTTTATTTCACTTGGTTTTATTCTCTCTAAAGTAAAATTTTAAAAATGAATTTAATCTATCCATAATTAGAAAATAAAATAAATCTTTATATTAATACTTCCATGGTAAAACTGAATTGGTCCTAGGATAAGTAAAACTTCATTCTTTGTTGCCAACAGAGAATTTTATTTCTAAAAAAATTTTTTTAAACTTGATAGTGAACAGTCCTAGACATTTTTCTTGTCATTACTCACTAACCAATACAACTGCTTACTGAGCGTGTACATTATAGTAGGTGTTATAAATCATCTAGAAATACTTCAGAGTCTACAGAACATAGCATATATCATATGTAAATGATTCTGTAAGCCATGTAGCAGAAAAATATAGTGAATGTTTAAATTTTCAAAAATTTATTGCAGTAAAAAACACATGACCACTGATCACCCTCAGAATATTCCCCACTTTTAACACACCTATCCCATCACTCTCAGCCCTCTGAAGCAGTTCTGAAAGCTTTCTTTCCTGCATATCTAATTGCACTGTGTAACTGCCTCAATAGATTCAAAACATTTATCTTTCAAGCTCATTTTGACTTTAGGGAAGAACCAGAGATCACATGGTACCAGATCTTGTGCATAAGATTGGTGAGGAAACACTGTAACATTTTTATGAGTCTCCTTTCCCATTGGATTTCCAGAACTGCTGTGGAATGATAGAATAAGAGTGTTCAAAGTGAAAGGGAGTATTTTTGAGGGAGTTTAATGACTATGCATCATTAATTTACTAAAGTAAATGTTTAAAAATTTAAGCAATTGTTTTATATTTTGTTCACATCTTATGTTTTTATAAAGGACTTGAGTATCCTTAAATTTGGTATTTAGGGGGCATGTAGTCAGTCTTTTTTGGGTAATGAGAGATGATTTTATTAATAAAACACTTTTAATCCCAGCACTCTAGAGGCTGAGGCAAGAGGATCTCCATAAATTCAAGGCCACCCTGGGTTACATAAGTGAGGTCAAGACTAACCCACACTACAAAGAGAGACCCTGTCTCAAAACAAAAACCAAAACAAATAATAACACAATTAAAGGGTGAATTTCATGGTGTATGACTTGTATCACATTTTTTCTACTTTAAAGAGGATAAAACAAAACAAAGTAAAGTGACTCAGAACAGAACAATGCAAGTGACACAGAACTTCAAAACAAGACAACAGGAAATCAACAATGGCTACCATAATGTCTCTCCTTTTCTTCAAAATATCTGTCCATACCATCACACACAATAAAATCAAACAGAACAAAACCAATCAAAACAAAAGAATAAAAGCATTATAGGCCTTCAAAACAAGACAATAGGAAATCAACAGTGGTTACCATAATATATCCTGTTAGCTTCAAAATAGCTGCCAAGACCACTAGACATAGTAAAATCTAGCAAAACAAGACAGAACAAAGCCAAACCTAACAAAATTATGGAAATGATACAAAAATTCAAGACAAGATAATAAGAAATTAACAGTGGTTATCACTTTCCTTTGTAGGTGTTTCCTCCCCAATCACTTTCATAATATCTGTTGTGCTTTTTGGATCCAACTAACTCCTTCAGTTTTTTATGCCTGGGAGATAACTCCAAACCATTTCACCGATGAACATGATCTCCAGCTGCATCCATTTACCTACAAGAGCCTTGAGATCATCTTATTTTGTAGCTGGGTAGCTTTCCATTGTATGAAAATACCATATCTTTTTTATACATGCTGCAATTGATGGGCAAGTTATTTTTGCTTTATTCTGGTTTCCTGTCATGTGGAACAATTATTTTCTCTCCTTTGAGTTTCAGTCTATGAATATCCTTTCAAGTTAAATGTATTTCTTGTATACAATATATTGACGGATCTTGTTTTTTGATCCACTCTCCCTGTGTTTATTTTTATTGATGAATTGAGGCCATCTACATTCATGCTTACAGCCAGCGTGCATGGTCTGTCTCTGCCCTGCTGTCCTCCTGTTGTTGGCCCTCCACTTTTCCCCTTCATTCAACTGCCTGCCCTGTTTGGTGATCCTCCTCTGCTGCTGTTCCCATAACCATGGTCATCTTTGTCTCCCTCTAGAATATCCTTTAGCACTCTCTGTAGGGTTGGTTTGGTGGTCATGAATTCTTTCAGTTGTTCTTTATCATGAAAGTGTCTTATTTTTCCATCAATTTTGAAAGATAGTTTCACAGGGTACATCAATCTGGGTTGGAAGTTGTTTTCTTTAAAGATTTGAAACACTTCACTCCAAACTCTTCTTGACTTGATGGTTTGTGTTAAGAAGTCTGCCATGATTCTAATGGCAGACTTTATAAGTGATCTGTTTCTTTTCTCTAACAGCTTTTAATGTTCTGTTCTTGGGCTGAATTTCTGGAATCTTGATTATTATATATCTGGCTGTAGATTTGTTTTGGTTATGGCTAGTTGGAGATCTATATGCCTTGCTTATTATGCCAGATCCTTTTCCCATATGTGGGAAGTTTTCTGCTATTACTTCTATAAATAGTCTTTTTATTTCATTTGTGTGGAGCCCTGCTTTTTTCACTGATACCTATCACTCTTAAATTATTTTTCTTTGTGTCTTGCAGCTGTTGAATTGCTATTTCCTGATTCCTTGTTATTTTTACAAGATATTTCCTTTCATGATTGCTAGCTGCAATCCTGTCTTCCAAGTTTGAAAGTTTATCTTCTGTCTCTTTCAAGAGGTTCTGCTGGCTTTTGATTGACTTTAATTTCCTGGATCTCTCTTTGAATCTGTTTCATGCATTGTAATTCCTTCCTATGTTGTTCATTCAAAGTTCCCATCATTTTCCTATGCTTTTCTTTTCAATCAATATCTTCTTTAGATATGCTCAGCAATTCTTTCATTATGTTTGTGATTTCTTCTTTTACCTGAGGCATTATTTCTAATCTGATTACTTTTATAGTCTCATGAAGTTGTTTCTTTACCCTCTCAGAGATTTCAGGTGTGTGACTTCCATATTCTTCCATGACTGCATCTCTCAGCTTGTTCTGTGTGGGCTGGAGGTCTAAGATTGCTTTTGTGCCTTCATCTTGACATTCTCCTGGGCTCCTCCCAACAAGCCAGTTGTGGGGACCCAGGTACTTCCTATGTGGACTGCCCCCTGTGGTGTTGGGGAATGGGACAGGCATCTGGATTTCTCTGAACCCAGATTCCCAGGAAGGTAGCAGGTCATGGGTGGGTTTCTCCAGACCTATGCAGCTACATCGACGCTTCCCCAGTGGCCAGGGGTGCGTGGTGGCCGGGCTGCTTCTTCTCTCCGCCTGTGTGTCTGTACTGGGACTCCCCTGATGGCAGGAGGCACATAGGGTGTGTTTGTCTGATTCTCCTGGTGGGTGCTGGCTGCCTGAAGAAGGCAAGGGTCTCCAATGGCGGCCTGTGGGCATGTGGGATGCATCTGGCTGCATCTCCCTGCCTGAACTGGCTGCCCACAGGACACAAGCCTTCCTATTGTGGCAGTGGGCAAGCAGGGGCAGATCTGGCTGTGCCTCCCTATCCATGCTGGCTGCTCATAGGTAGCAAACCTCTCATTTTTTTTTAAGTCCCCTCCTTCCCAAGTTATTGTCATGGTCTTGAAGTAAGACGTTGACCTTTGTTGGTGGTGAGAAAATTTTTAAGGAAGAGTTAACTTATTAAAGAAAAGTAGGGACCATGGAGAGGACACTGAATATGTCTGAAGTTTTGAACCAAATGACAAGAAAAGAAACAAGGCCCCAAGGAGGATCACAATAGATTCATTGAGTTTGAAGTGACAGCAGCTCACTAGGAGACTCCCAGGAGGCAAGACAGACGCCTAGGGTTTGGAACAGTAGTCACAGAGATGAGGTGTCCCAGAGTACGGGAACCCTCTTGGGGAGGCAGAATCGGGACAGATCATTCCTTAGTACGTGATAAGCTGAAAGGGCTTTGTGTCTACCAGCAAAATAGAGCTCAGCATTTGAAATCTGCCACGTCCACTACTCTGAATTCATAGTTTTGCTTCTCTCTTTCAAAGAATGAAAGCAGATTCATGAGGGAAGAGCAGGACCCAAATGAGTAATATAAGAAAACATCTTCCCTCGGGAAAGGTGTCGCCTGGCTTCCCATCCTTGGTTATCATAAGGTTTTCTATTGTCATAAGGATGACTTGGATGTTAATAGTTTAAACAAATATTCTAAAACTCAGATTTTCTCAAGTTTTTGAGTTACAATTAACAAATCCTTTAATTTTACCTAGAAATCTACTTAAATCTATGCAATCATTTATCAGAGGACTTTGGAAATTATTTCATTAGTTTCCTTTGAACATTTTCCTAAGTACATTTATAATTAAATATCTTTAGTTTCCTTCTTAAGCACTTGGGTTGGCTAATAAGCAAAATTTTCCAAAATTCTTAAATAATGCTTGCAAGATGAATAAGTCGACCCTTGCACTTCTGGCGGGAATTAAATTCTCTTAAACAGGGGGTGTCGGGTGCTTCTGATTCATATGGTGGGAATTTAGTTGCCTTAGACATGGGCCACAGAACCAAGCAGCCAAGGAAGTGGCCTGTCATTGCACATATGTAGGACAGAGTGGGCACCAGAAGACAGCTGTGCCCTATGAAAAGCAGAGCAGGCCTAGATGACAAGGATGTAGTACCAAGCTGACCACAGGAAAATTCCACGTGGTGCCTACATCTGACCCTAACTTAGACCATACCTTTCAATAGGAAGATAAGCAAATGGCCTCCTGGGTTTTATCCATGCATCCAGTTCAAAGCATTACTCCTTTCTCCCGTCCACCTACCTAGATTCTGTCCACAACCCAAGACAAATTCATGCCTTCCTTGCTCCATGACCCTCGCCCTCAGCAATGGCTTCTGTCCTTGAACCGTTTCTCTTATGTGTGGTCTTGCTCACAGGCTTCCTTCCTTTCTGTTCCCTCCCACCAATGTCTTACAATATTTCAGGAGTGTTCACAACCAAGGAAAGCCAAGCAAGGCTGAGTTGCAAGGAAAAGCTGTTCTGTCAAGCCGCAGGGAAGTGTTTGAAATTCAGAGTCCAGCCGTTCTTTATTCTTTCATGGAGCAACTAGAAAGGTAGACAGAGCGCCCCCAACTGGGCAGGTGGTTAAGACACTATAGCTCCGGCTGCACAACTAACACAGAAGCCTTCCCCCTGCCAGCTTGCAACTAGGGCTTCGGCCAATTAGTCACACTGCACACAGTGGTTCGTTAGGGAGATGACCAAACATTGGACCAGAAGTCTGGATAACTGGCATCGTACTGCAGCTCAGCTGATGGCACTCATCCTCTACTGATTTTAAACCCCAGCCAGAAAGGCACAGATATTCAGTGCGGTGTGCAAAGCTGGGTCCCCAAGCGCTTCTCATCTCTCTGTGGTGTCAGGAAGTAACAGGCCTTATGGTTCTTTTACTAGACATTTTGGCAGCGGCAGCAGCTGAAGAAAGGTATGGAGTTACCATTTATAAAGCACATCTCCACGATACTGTATATCACCAGACCCCTTCTGCTCTCCAAAGCAAGGATCTGAGAACATAGGCAGGGAAGTCACTGGTGGGTGGGTCCTGCTGTACCCAGGAAATTCCTTTGGGAGAGTCCCTGCAAATCCCTTTGGGCTGCCTGAGCTGCGATGATTACGTCAGCCAAGCCCAGGCAGAAGCAGAACCATCTTTCTATTTTTGCCATCTCCACTGTGATTAAAACCTGCTGATTGTGTCAGGTGGCTCTTGTCATGGAGCTGAGGACTCTTGGTTGCAGAGTGGGGGTAAGGGGTGTGAGCAGTCTGCTTACTATTTGCAAAGATCGCCCTTGAGCAGTGGGGTGGCCTGGCTAACAGGACTTGCCTTGGACTCGCCAGGGAATCTGCACTGGCCTGCAGTTCTTCCCTTTGTTAATAGAAATCTGTGCTTGTATCTTTAACAGAAAATAAAGCATAGGCTAAGGCACACATATCTATTAAGACCAAAACCGCAGAGGATACGGACGTAGGAAATAGAGTTTGGTTAAAATGCTGCTGTTGTCACTGTAGTGAGATATGGGCGGGTTATGCAACCCTCTTGAGGCTCTGGGAACCCTAACTTGCAGGGTTTTGTGAAAGCAAAGCAGTGCCTCTAGATTTCTAATGTGCCTTGAGACCATCCGGCCGTCTGTTTACCGTGCAGACTCAGATGCCCACAGGAAGGAGCCCCACCTTCTGGCACAGAGTACAAGTCTATTAAAATAGTATTAAACATATAGCATATAGTATATAATGTAATCATTGGAACATTATAAGGGAGCTCGTTTTATTTTAGGAGGTTTGATCTCCAGGGTTAAACTGTAGCAGTGGGACAACTGTTAATGGCATTTGATCCCCATCTTCCTCAACCCTTTGACCAATGGTTCCTGGGTGACCTGGGTCAGGGTGAGATTGAGTTTTATCCTTTCTGGCTTCAGGTTTGACCAGGGGCACTTCATACCACATAGGTTATCTGCAGAGGGCTCCACCTGGCCCCCGGCAGTGAGGGATCTTCCCTCTGCCTTTGATTTTTACTGGACTCATACCTGGCAGCCAGCTGGAGCATTCTGCCTGCAACCTTGCAGGCAGCTTACAGAGCAGCTGTCTTTGGAACCAGGAATCCTGGGGAATAGCAGGAGGCCAGGCCACTGGGAGGCTAGCGTTTTGTGGTTGGTGATTCCCCGCATTGAATTCACCTGCGTTCTTGTTCAAATGCAAACTCCTGGGACCCGCTGAATTGAGATCCCGTGGAGCAGATTGAACTCTATTTGTGTGCTGAGTTTTGAAACTTACTTCTCAAGCCAAAGGAGGACTTTGTGAGCACAAATAGCGAGGAGGTATCTGCCTGTGGCTCTGAAAGTGATGAGAAGCTGTCCTGGCAATAAGAAATCCTGAAGCACTTGTATTTTTTCCCCAGAGTCATCAACACTTGTGTTATAAGGACTCCATTGTATCCCAGGTAAAGCACTGCTTTCTCTCTGGAGGGGGATAGAGAGATTTCCCTCCTTGGGATGCCACAACCATTTCACCGGCATCCCCTTTGCTAGACCTTGAAGATAAAGTGAGAGCTACTGGTCCCATCTTAAGCACACTGCCTTGGGACTGCAGAGGCAGCTGTACAAACAGCGCCCTGATAAACAGGGCTGCGGGGACACAGTGTGCAGGAGGCTGGAGGAGGGATACCCGCAAGGCCGTCCAAACTGGCTTCTTCCCAGAAGCTGTGATCAGCCGAGCAGTGGGGAAAGCCGAGGCGGGAAAGATATGTCCCAGCTGGCTAAGCAGCATCTTTTGACTGTGTGAGAGATTGGGGCCTCTGACCAGCATCTAGATATTTTTTTTTTCCATACTCATGAAATCTATTCTTTTTTCTCTTTGTTTCCGGTGCATGAATTTGGAGATTGTGCCAGGACTTGAAAATTTTCTATGGATCTCTCCTAGAATTTCAAGGGTCTGTAAATCCTGTGGCTGGTTGGAAGCTTACTTTGAATATCTTCAGTGCAAAAAAGGATGTGCCTGAGCATCTAGCCCAGACATTGATTAATCTGTCTATAGCATAATTGGTATAGAAAGAAGCAGAAGACAAATTGAGAATAGTGGGGGTAAACAGAAGACAAGGTAGCAGGAGGAGAGTCAGATGGATGAGCCCAGACTCAACACACACACACACACACACACACACACACACAGTCTGCCAGGAGGACACATTTGCATGTCGTGTGCAAACCTGACTGGCACAAGAAACTTCCTTGGCTTGCAGGCACACAGACCTAGCACCTGCTCTCAGGACAGAGCCTGCACCCGAACAGCAATGACCAAAACCAGATCGCTGAGCACACTGTGACAGGTGATGCATATTGACTTTGTCAGTGAATGCAGAACACAAACAACTCTTGGACAAATTATTCAGTTCCTTAGGGAATTTAGGCTCCAGCAATACAGGAGTTTGATCAGAGCTGAAGGTTAGGGGAAGATTATTTCCTGGTTACTGTCTGAAACTTTTCCTATAATTAATCACAGTCCAAGGCAGGTTTGCAGTTCCAACAGAGTGTGGGAGGGCGTCTTCCAGGTTACGGTGGACCGACAATGCTACGTTTGTTGATGGAGAGATTTTCTTACTGGCTCAAGCCTCCTTGCAGCAAGGAAAGAATCAGTAGTTGAAAATATCTGTGGCTGCACTGTATCCTGTATTCATTTGTCAAGTGTAGAGGGACACAATGTTGCCAATCAGGCTCAACCTCTATCTCAACCTCCTAGATACTTTTGTATTTGCTTAGAAACACTGGCAACATTTTCTCCAGAAAGATCCTGCAAGAGACCATCTCAGAGAGAGATGATGTGTGCTGTGTCTAGCAGCCCAGTAAATAATCTTGTTGCCCTTTTCAGATCTGCAATGCATGGCCCTCCAAATTAAGCCTCTCCAACTCTCGTTCTGATGCCCTGTCATTCGTGACATCCCTTGCGTATTTATCAGAACGGCTTTGTTTTCTGCGTCTGCTTTCCTTTGCAGTGTGCACCCCATCTAGTCAAATTTATGCTCCTAAAATGAAAAATAAAACTGCCAGTTCTCATCTCTTTGGGGGAAATTAGTCTTATTTCTCCCATAAATCATAAGCAAGCTGCAGCAGTAAACAGAGCATTAGCAACTCTGGAAGTAAATTAACTTTGGTTCCCAGAGAGACCTGAGGTTACCAAGGATGATTTAGTGATTTGGGTTTAGGGAGAGAAGGTGGGCAGAGTGGGGGAGGCAGAGAGAGGTGGCTTATTTAACCTTTCCAGTCGAAGTTGTTCTGTCCCCACCTTCTGGTTCAGCAAAAGTGGCCCCAGTCTTATGCCGGTTGTCACAGTGCAATTATGAAGAGTATCTCTCTCTGGTGAAAGTGTCCCAGTTTGGATGATAAATTATAGTCACTCTAATTGAAGCACAAATAAAATGAGGAGCAAAAGCTTGTTTTGTGAAAGAAGCCAGACACAGAAGATCATCTATCATATGACTCCATGTGAATTGCCCACAAGAAACAAATCCATGCAGACAGCAGCTAAGTGGTTGTCAGGGACTGGGAGAGCCCCAGGGAAAATACGGGGTGACTGAGAATAGAGATAGGACTTCTTTTAGGGGTGAGGAAAATGGTCTAAAGTTGATTGTGGTGATGTGATTATGCTAAAACCCATTGCATTGGCCATTTTAAATGGGTAAATTGTATGGTACATGAGTTATAGCTGAATAAAGCCTTTATATTAAAACAGAAGTTTAAAAATAGTTAAGCCACAGAGAAACAGCAGAAAGGGAAAGTGAAAAAATGTGTTCTCTGTCTCTCTGCCAGGGAGCATTCTGTCCAGGGATGGCTGGTTCCCCCAGAAGAGGGTAACTCAACTGGAAGGTGTAGTAACACGTGTCGGCCTCTGGAGGGCCCCTTGCACACAACTTCGTATTTCTATGCCCTTTGCTGAATCAGGAGTGTGTTTCCGTGGGATCATTGCTAGATATTTGACCTTGTCGTGGCGGGAGTGGGGGTGGGAGCCAGCAGGTACACCTAGGAATAATGGTTTTGCTGAAAAGAAGGAAGAAAAGCGCTCTGGTAGGGACTTGCTTTACCAATCGTGTCCAGCATCAGTGGTGTCTCCTGCAGGGACAGAAGAGGAGTCACAGGGCGACAGGTGGAGGTAAGGCTGGGAAGATGGCAGGTTCACCTTCCCTTAGGGCAATTAAGCCCATTATTTCAAGGGCCAGAATGGAGCCAGATCTGCCCGCTTAAGTCAGAAACACTAGAAAGCAAACAGTGACTGCAAAAAAGGTCTTTCTGACACTTGCAACTCTAGCCCCGGTCCTCTGAAAAGAATGAAGGTGTCTAGAATGTGCCCCATTCATGGTCCATCTTCCAACACTGGGAGCATCCTTTCCAGGAATAGAGTTGACCTGAGACCTAAAAGAAGACAAAGATAAAAAAAGAAAAATATATTACTATGTGCATTTTTATATCCTGCACCCGCAGCGAGAGTATTTTGGGTGGGTGGGTGGAGGCACAAGCAACACAGAGGATTCGAATACTCTGGTCCAGTGTGGTTTCCCGCACAAGCCCAGACATTCACAATAGGTCACCAACAGAGGGCGCTCTGCACATGAAAGAGCAAGGCTGGATCCCCAGGGCCAGAGCAGCTTGAAAACGGCTGACCCTCTAGGCTTCTTACAGACAAGAAACAGAGCTAGGGCATTTAACCATAGGAGCTGGGCGGGCATGGAGCCCAATCCATACGTGTAGGGCAGGGAGGAAACAGTCCTGACCCTGCTTGGGCGTCTCCTCTGCATTAGGGAAAGAAATCAGTCACTCAGAGAAAAACCCTCATCAGCTTGGTACACAGGTCTGTGTATAGATGTCTGGCTCAGGGATGTGCAGGACAATGATTGAATCTAGGAAATTCAAGGTGGACACATTGTCCTTAGACTGGATCTCTGGCCTGAGCCTGGTAAATCTTGGAAAACTGCGTTACCCACGAATTTCTGTAAACCTCTCGGTGTCTGTCCTGGGATAAAGGTTGGTACTGGTGAAGCCCTGGGACCAGAGTTAATCAAACTTCTGAGGAGGAAGATTTCCAGGAGAACACAGCCCCCCTCACTCTCCAAATCAAGTCCACAGAGAGTAGACAAAGCAAAGAAGGCACAATGCCAAGATGAGATCAAAGCTACCCCACAGGAGGCTGGTGCACTGTGTCCCAGCAGCCACAGGTAATTGCATCCACTGGATATTTTGAGTCTGAGATGGAGCCTTGGACTCAGGGTGCAACAGGAATGAACAGTCTGGAGCTGGAGGCATCTGCTGTGTCACCGCTCAGGATGCTA
The DNA here is from genome assembly GCA_004027455.1 of Hydrochoerus hydrochaeris. Classification (NCBI taxonomy): domain Eukaryota; kingdom Metazoa; phylum Chordata; class Mammalia; order Rodentia; family Hydrochaeridae; genus Hydrochoerus; species Hydrochoerus hydrochaeris. Next base: position 42,936 of record PVLA01006820.1, read on the forward strand.
TTTTCTGCCTTTTCAGATCTCTGTGTCTATTTTTCCCTTTGTTGTGAGTCTTCAGTTTTATTGTCTCCCTTTGTTGTGAGGAAGGATGTCTGTTCCCCCACCAGAAGCCAGCCGGGAATCAGTGGGAAGATAAGGACAGCTGCTCTGGAGCGAAGGCCTAGGAAATCTTGCCCCAGGGCCAGCAGAGAAGAACCTGCTACCTCAGGCGCCCTCCTGTGAGCAGCAGTCTTAATGTTGTGAGAGAAAACCCAAAGGCTGTACGTTTCTGTTCCTCATCACCGAGTGCTGCAGAGAAGCCTGGGCATGGTAGATGGTGAATTGATGGGGAAGAGGGTAGGAAACTTTCTTTCCTGTGGTTTCAAAGATCCCTTAGGAGTCTGAACTATTCAAAGTGCTTGTGAGCTCTTTATTTGGTGAAATATTCTCTGGGATGCATTCCATAGCATATTAGAATTTGGACACAAAAGGCAGAGTGGGGGGTGATGTCAGAACTTCAAACTCTCTTATATTTACAGTTGGAGAAAGCCAAAAATTTGGGTGGCTATTTGGGTGAACTAATTGAGTTCAACACAAACAAACACCACACACTCACACACACACATACATGCACACACGCGCGCGCGTACACACATACATACACACATACACACGCACAGGGCAGGGTGGGCAAAGAGAGAGAAACAGAGAGAGGGACAGACAGAAAGAGAGAGCGAGAGAGAAATGAGAGCAGTAAAGACAACTTGGCCCTGTGTCAGACAACACAATGAAGGACCTCACTATGTCCATTCATTTATGGCTGCACAGCTCGCATCCACTATGGACCACAGCGGCTATGGACCTCTCAAGAGCCCTGTTGGCAAACTCGCAAGGAGTATATGAGTTCCAACTGCATGGCGCTTTCCCCCTTTCTTGAGAATTTGGAAATTCTTCTTAGAGTGGAGCTAGAAAAATCTACCTATGGAAAATAACAACTCGGGGAAGAAAAGGAGGAGGTAAATGAATCCCTGGGAACCACTAAGTATCCAAAGAGAAAATTGGAGCCCACAAAGAAAGTAAAGAGACAGACTACAATGCAGAAAAAGTAGAGCGCAAACTGCACTCTCCCTGGCTTCCAGCTCACAGTGTGGGAGAGGAGGATTGAGTCTGCAGAGAGACCATGACGGTGGGTGACTCCACAGGCCTCCAGGGAGAAACACACCAACGGAACAGAGCAGTGGATGCTCTGTGCTATAACAGCTGGTAAGTAACTTGAGTCCCAGTGACTGCTGTGTCCCCTGAGGAGGGTTCTTGGTCCCAGAACCTGAGAAGGTCCAGCTAAACCCAGTACTCAGAGAACCCAGGGGTTGACTTCATCTCAGAGCTCCCAGTGTTGAAATCTTACAGTGACTGGGTGAGGGACAACCCCAGGAGACATGTAAAGTCAGGGAGCTGTGGTCAGGCCAGCAAGAGAGTGTTGTGAGCTGAGTAGCTCAGGCCCTGAGCCCATGTTCAGAGGCCAGTATCAGCCTGAACTTCGGTGGAATTGAAAGCATCAGAACTGGCACCCTCTTTAACCCTTCTACAGGCTTGTTGGAATAATCTAACACCCTGTCTGTTATGGTTGATACGTTGTGTCAACTTGAGCAGTTTAGAAGTTTAGCTGAGAGACTCAGCAGGGAGCCAGGGTCCTTCCTTTGTGAATATCCTCATCCTGTGTAAAGGAGGGCAAGGAGATTTTGTGAGTGCTACACCTGCCTTGGCTGGGACGTGTGCGTGTGTGTGTGTGTGTGTGTGTGTGTGTGTGTGTGTTTGTGGCCCTTTTGCCTCTGGCTGCTGCCTTGAAGTGTTGCCCAAGTGCCATGCCACCCTGTCTTGCAACCAGCTAATTATGGCCTGAAACCTCCACCAACTGTAAGCTAAATAAACCTTTCCTTCCTTCATTTGGGCTGTCAGTGCTTTGTTCCAGTAACAAGAGAAAGGTAACCAAGATACTGTCCTAATCCTATTGCAGGTATGCTAGGATCATCCAGCATGGATCTAGGTTCTGCCTACCAGTGACAGTAGAGACACACCCTGAACTGGACACTACCACAAAATTAACCATGATCAGAAAAAACTGCATCAGGGCATATGATAGTCAAGATTCTGGAAATTCAGTATAAGACAAGAACATTACAAGCTATTAGAGAAAAGAAATAAATCACCTATAAAGGAAAACTCATCAGAATCATGGATTGCTTCTCAACACAAACACTTCAGTCAAGGAGAGCTTGGAGTATTTCGATCCCTAAAGGAAAGCAACCTCCAACTCAGATTGATGAACCCTGCAACATTCTTTCAAAATTGATGGAAAAATAATATACTTCCATAAAAAAGAACACATGAAGAAATTCATGACCACCAAATCAACTCCAGAAAATTCTAAGGATATTCTAAAAAATATAATTCCAAGAATCCCAACAGAATCAATTCACTAGGCAAGACAAGCAGCTAAACAGAAGGGAAAGAAAAAGAACTAACAACAGGAAAATAATATGGCAAGGATAAACCAATACATATCTCTAAATGGTCTCAATTAAAAAAAAAAAACAGATTGGCAGACTGGATCAAGAAACAAGATCCAACAATATGCTACATTAAAAAAAACACATTTAAATAAAACAGAAATTCATAGGTTGAAAGTCAAAGGATGGAAAATAATACTCTATGTGACAGAACCTGGAAAAAAGCAGGGGTAGCTAATTTATTTGGAGAAAAAGTGGATTTCAAGCCAAGATTGATCCAAAGAAACAAAGAAGATAGATCCCTACATACTTGTTAAGAGAACAACCCAAGAGGAAGAGATAACAATAATAAATATATATGCACCAAATACCAGTGCAGCAACTATATAAAACAAACACTAATGGATATGAAAAATCAGATAAGTACTCTAGTTGTATTGGGGACCTCAACACCCCACTGTCACAAGTAGACAGATCAACCAGAAAAAACATCAACAAAGAAATACTAGAGCTGAACCAAAATTTTGAACAAATGTATCTAGTAGTTATCTATAGAATGTTCCACCCAATAAAAATGGAATACAGATTTTTCTCAGTAGCACATGGGACTTTCTCCAAAAGTGACCACATTCTATCTCATAGAACATGCTTAAGTAATTGCAAAGGAATTGCAATTATTTCTTGCATATTATCATATCATAGTACAATGAAATTAGAAATCAATGGCAAAAGAAACCATGAAAAGTACATAAATACATAGAAACTAAATAACACCTTCCTGAACAACCAATGGGTCACAGATGAAAATAGAAAGTTTCTACAATTAAATGATGGTGCCAGTATGACATGCTGCAACTTATAGGATACAAAAAAATCAGTCCTATGAGTAAAGTTTATAGTAGTGAATTGTCACATCAGAAAAAGAGCTCAAATAAATGACCTAATTTTGAACCTCAGGCTTCTAGAAAAAGAAGAGTAAGTCAAGCCCAAAACATGTACAATGGGAAAATTATAAAGATCAGAGCAGATATTAATGCAATTGAGAATAAGAAAACAATACAAAGAATCAATGTATTGAAAAGTTTGTTATTTGAAAGATTACATAAATAAATCCTTAGGCTTATAAGAGAGAGAGAGAGAGAGAGAGAGAGAGAGACTCAAATCTGTACAATTAGGAACAAAAAGGGAAAAATCACAACAGAGACTGCAGAAATCCAGATCTTCAGTATCTACTTTGATAAACTGTACTTTAATAAGCTTGAAAATACAGAAGAAATGGATAGATTCCTAGAGACATATGAATTACCAAAGCTGAATCAAGATGATAAAAAATTCTAAATAGTCCAACATCAGTCAGTGAAATTGAATAAGTAATTTAAAAACTATCAACAAAGAAAAGCTCAGGTCCTGATGGATCCACTGCCAAATTCTATGAGAGATTTAGAGAGCTAATGCCACTACTCCTCAAACTCTTTTATGAAATTGAAAGGGAAGCAATACTTCCAAACCTTCCAGGAAATAAGAATTACCCTAATACTATAACCAGAGAAGGATTACAATCAAAAAACAAGCAAACAAACAAACAAAAAACCCAGACCAATTTCCTTAATGAATATAGATGCAAAAACTCTCAGTGAGATACTGGCAAACAGAATGCATCAAATCATCAAGAAGGTTACACATCATGATCAAGGAGTCATCTCAGTGATGCAGGGATACAGAAATGGCTCAACTTCTGCAAATCAATAAATGTAATACATCACATTAACAGAACCAAGGACAAAAACCACATGATCGTCTCAACAGATGCAGAAAAAGCATTTGACGAAGTCCAACAATGATTCATGACAAAAACCAATGGAAAGCCTGCAGAAACTTACAGAAGGTCTTATCTCAATCTGATAGAAAGCCATCTATGACAAAACAACAGACATCATTCTAAATGGTCAAAAATGGAAAGCTTTCAAAAGTCAGGAACAAGAAAAGGTCCACCAGCACCACTCCTGTTTAATATAATTCTGGTAAACTTAGCCAGAGCAATTAGACAAGAGAATGAAAGAAAGGGAATAAGAATAGGAAAACAGGAAGCTAAATTATCATTATTTGCAGATGACATGATACTCTACATAGAAGACTCTAAAAACTCCACCAAAAGACTTCTAGATATAATAACCAAATTCTGTAGCATAGCAAGGTGCAAAGTCAACACTCAATAAAAAATCAGTAGCATTCTTGTACACAAATAACAAAACCACGGAAAGGGAAATTAGGAAAATAGCACCTTTCCCAATAGCACGGAGAAAAGTGAAAAACCTAGGAATCAATCAAATGAAGAATGTAAAGAACCTCTAAATACTGAAAACTACAGTACTCTGAAAAAGGAGATTGAACAGGATATCAGGAAACAGAAAGATATCCCTTATTCTTAGGCAGAGCATGGACAGGTAGTGAAAATGGCCACACTTCCAAAGCCGTTACATGAATTTAACGCAATCACGATCAAACTATCAACAGCGTACTTCACAGCAGAAGAGAAAACAATTGTAAAATTCACTTAAAACCAGAAGAAACTCAGAATGGCAAAAGCAGTTCTGAGCAATGAAGGCAATCAGGGGGCATCACAATCCCTGACTTGAAAGCAAGCATGATTTTTTAAAAAAAGATCTGAGAATTAATGAGACAACAGAACACACAGAAACAACTCCAAACACACTCAGCTACCTTGTATTTGACAATGGAGCCAAACACCTTCCCTGGGGGAAAGATCACCTCTTTAACAAATGGTTCTGGGAAAACCAGCTTTTCACATGCTGAAGATCAAACCTAGATCCGTATCTCTAGCTTTTCACCAAATTAAAATCAAAATGGATCAAAGATCTAAATATTAAAATAGAAACACTAAATCTGCTGGAAGATGAAATAAGCAAAACTCTTAAAGATGTAGGGGTAGGTATAGGCTTTCTGAACAAACCCCAATTGCACAGGAAATAGTACAAAGAATCAACAACTAGGATCTCATCAAATTAAAAAGCTCATATATAGCAAGAAAAAAAAAAAAACCACCGAGAGCATGAAGAAACAACCCAAAGATTGTGAAAAGTATTTACTAGCTATTCCTCACCTTAAGGACTAATATCTAGACTATATAAAGAACATCAAAAAAAAAAAAATCAGACCGACTCCAAATTTAAAGATCCAGTCAAAAAATGGGCATCTGAAATAGATACACACTTCTCAGATGAAGAAATATAGGTAACAAATAAATATATTAAAATATTCAACATCACTGGTCATTCAAGAAATGCAAATTAAAACACCACTGAAATTCCATCTCACTCCAGAAAGAGTGGCTGCTGTGGCGAAATCAGCCAATAGTAAAATGCTGGTGAGGGTGTATGGGTGAAGGAACCTTTTTCCACTGCTGGTGGGAGCCTAAACCGGTTCACCCACTGTGGCAATCAGTGTGGAGTTTCCCCAAAAACCTACAGCTAGAGCTTGCATTTGACCTAACTATTCCCCCTTAGACATTTTCCCCAAAGAGTTAAAAGCATCATACCACAGTGATATATACAAACCCGTGTTTACAGCAGCACAATTGGTAATAGCTAAATCTTAGAAACAGCCCACATGCCCATCAACCGATGAATGGATAAAGAAAATGTGGTTTTTATATATGATAGAGAACTATTCTGCCATAAAGAAGGATGAATGAGACTTTTTAGGCAAATGATAAACATTGATTTTAAGTGAAATAACTCAGATGCACATGCCTAAATATCACTTTGTTTCTTTTGTGTGGCAGACTCAAAAGGTAAATAAGGACCTAAATGGATGGTAGATACTGGAAGTAGGAAGAAAATGTTCAAAAGGGACGAGGCACTGGGGAGTGGGCAAGAGAAGGAAGGAAAAAGGAGAAAAAATAAAAAGGAGTGGAGAGAAAACAGTAGAAACAAAATTTGTAAATGGAGAGGGGATGAAGAATTGAAGCAAATGGAGAAAAAAGAATTAAGATATATTAGGTACAGGAACCAGTTCTTCATAACGAATGTGATAATTCTATATATTGAACGTATATCAGTAAAATAATTTTTAGAAAATCCGTACAATATGGGATTAACCATTTGCAGGAAATAACAATCGTCAGGAAACATGTGAGGGTGTGACTGGAATTGTCTAAAGCCCAAGGTGACTCAGGAAGGACAGTCACGTGAAGGTGATGCAGTGAGTGGTATTTTGTCTGTTTTCTTTTCTTTTTTCTCCCTCCCACTCCCTTCTCTTCTCCTCCATTTCCCTGAAATTCCCTCCCTTCCTTTTCCCTCCCCTCCCCTCCTTTATCTTTTCTTCCTGAAACCAGGGCCTTTGTACTGAGGAATTTGCATAGTCCTATCTATCTCTCATCTATCTATCTATCTATCTATCTATCTATCTATCTATCTATCTATCTATCATCTATCATGTATCATTTTGTTTGTTTGAAACGGCATCTCCGATTGCTAATCGCCCGGGTTGAGTTGCACCTTGCCGTCCTTCTGCCTGAGTGTGCCCCAGGTGTGCACCACCATTCCTGGCTGCAGCTGGACTCTTGATCATGCCATTTGTAGCTAGGTGATAAGACTCATGCAGTGGAGAGAAGACAGCAAACCAGGAAAGCCAAACTGGATGTGTGCTTCTTGCAGATGCCCTACTCAGCAAATGTCCTATGACCTGAAAAGCCATCTCCAGAGCCGGTGGGCCATCCTCCCCGCACCCAAGTTGGAGAAAGCCTCTAAGCACCCATCACCAGCATCTTATTTTTTGCCCATAAAGGGAGAACGCCCTGGCAGAGAGTGTTATTCTCAGTGGGGGCAGGTAGCCAGTGAGGCAGACAAGGAGCAGGGATCCCCCCGTTTCCCAGGTTGCCGTGATCAGTGATAAACAAACTTGGGAACTTAGGACAGAAGTTTATTGTTTCAAATGTCCAGAGGCCAGAATCAGAAATCAAGATTCAGAAGGGCCGCAGTCCCTCTGAAGGCTTCTTCGGCTTCTGGTGGTTCCAAATGTCCTTGGCCCTGGGCTACACCATTCCACGCCCTGACCCCGCCTTGTCGCGTTCACTCCTCTGTGTGTCTCACATCTCCCCTCCTTCCTCTAATAGGGACACCCTAACCCCAGGATGATGTTATCCCAAGACCCTTAGTCATATTTGCAAAGACGCTTTCTCCAAATTCAGCCGCAGTCATTGGCTCCAAGGGTCAGGACTTGGCCATTCCACTTGGGGGTCACAATTCAACCCATGACAGCAAACCGCTTCCAGAATCCCTGCCAGCCGTGCTGGGCTGGCTCAGAGAGTGCAGACTTTCACAGCGGATGGTCCGGGGCAAGTGCTCTCTCCAAGGATGTACCTGGCTGTCACAGTTTGCTTTTAAACTGAATTTGTTGACCACTCCTGTTGTCATTGCATCCAAGAAAGTGCCTGGGAGTCTGCCTGCCTGGCCCTGGTCACCCCTCCAACCGCATGCTCAGCCTTGGGGCCAGTTTTCCTCCTCTGCAGTCCATCTCTCACCTATCACGTGTACCTAGAGAAAAGCTCCTATGGAAGGCTGGGTGGACTTGAGATGCAGATAAAAACAGACTAGGCTAAACTTATAACAAATGCTATTTCTTCACCCTTTTCCCCCCAAGCAGAACATGAAAAGCAATTGGCCTGGCTCTGCCAACCCTGGATTTGTCTTTCGCTTTGGCTTTCTCTCTGTTAGTGTAATTCGGCACCTCCAGAGATGGCAGCTCCTGCCATACAGGCCCCAGCCTGGAGCAGCAGGTAGGCTGGGAGAAGCTGAAAAGATGCATCAGCCAGTTCTGGGAGTGTCCAGGGACCAGGGGACAGATACAGACAGTATGCAGCTCTTTCAGGGCAGCCTGCACAGTGGCTCAGGTCTGGGACTCCAGCATCACAGCACTATGACCATTTGCCAGTAGTTTGATGATGAGCAAATTCCTCGACCCCTCTTAGCCTCAGTGTGTATGGAGATAGAAGTTTTCCAAGTTCACGTTACTATAGGTGTCTGGTTCACAGCCTGTGTTCAGTAGACGTTTGTTGTTAAAGCTCCTGTTAGTGAAAGAAAGGAACTTGGCTCATCACCCCACTTTACCCCACCTCCAGACAGTTTGCTGGACTGGAAACAGGATTGTCTACACCTTCACCCCATGAACTCCTCACTTGCTAGCCTATTTGGACATGGCAAAGATTTTGTTCAATTGCACAGAGAATTTTCTGGATGATCTAACTTATGGAAAATGCAAGATTGGTTTTCTGGATATAAGGAGCCAGCAGGAAGGAATTTATTAGGAAAGCTCTACCATTGCCTCCCAAGGGTGGTGCTGAGGTCTGAAAGTTTCCACAGTTTGTCTTCTCCATCTGCAGATCTCCAAATGTGTGCCTTGAATAGGAGCTAATTTCTTTCCAATAGAAATTTCTAGTGAAGCCTATGGACAGAAATCCTGGCCAGCAGAACACAGATTTAGGGCGTAAAGGGGAGAAGACCGAATGCCTCTCACAAGTGGTTTCCCGGTGATTTCAGCATGACAGGGCCTCACACACAGCATTTGCTCCTACAGAGGTGGGATAGAAGAAATAAAAAGCAGGCATAGAGGAGACAAGGAAGTCAAGATTTTAAAATTAAAAAGAAATCAACAGGCTTGAAGATCAGCCTTTTTCCCTTCCTGTAAACTCACTCAAAAAAAAAAAATCCTAAAGGTTCTTTTCACCTGGGAATTGCCTGTCATTTTCACCTGCAAACTGTGGCTTCCTGCACCCCAAGGATGGACCTGTCCTTTTCCCCTGTAATTGAGCTTCCTCCATCCAAGGAATCAGCAACACTGGTGGGAAGCATAGCTCCACTTCAGACACGTGGATGGCCTGCCCTTTGACCTGGTGGACATTCCAGGTCACCCGTCTTGAAGATACCACTAAAATCTACCCCACTCCGTCTTGTAATTGTCTCACTTCTCTGAGCGCATCTGAAAATGAACCCTTTCGAGTCTCTTTTTCCTGGCCCATCTTGAAAATTCTTTTTCCTAACAAGAGTCAGCAATTTTTTTTTAAAAGGTTAGGACTGGTTCCTTATTTCAGCCTCAGGGACCTCACTGACCCATCCTGGTGACTCCACAAACAGAAAGCCAGAGGATCGAACCTGCCTCAGATCACCTCCCACAAGGTCCTGGGTCGTTTGACCTCAGCCCACTGTCCATTTACTCACTGTCCTCCAACCTCTCACTGCTTAATCTCTCCTTCACATGCCAACTTAGACATACCCCAGGGCCTTTGAATGTGCAATGCCTCCTGTCAAATACACTCTTCCTCACTTCTTTGCTTGATCTGCCTTACTGCTCAAGTCTCAACTCAGATGTTAACTCAGCAGAGGTTGTATGAGCTAAATAAATACACTTCACTCACTGGTTAAGGAGCCTGTTTTATTTTCTTCGTAGCATTTTCTGTGTTTTAAATCATCTTATTTATATGTCCCTTTCAAGGAGCACAAAGATGCAAAGTGTCTCACTAAGGGGTCCGTCTCATTAAGCTTCGGAATGGAAGGACAAAGAGAGTAAGGAAGAGGGAAATATTGGGGGTTTCAGGGACATGGTGGTTGCTGGCTGGCGGGTACTGTTTGGGTGGCAGAAGAGTGGGAAAAGCATTCCAGGTGAGGGAACCAGCAGAAACAAAGGCTGAGACAAGGATGATGGCAAAACTTTGTAAGCACTGAGGGCTTCTACAAGGTCTAAGGAAGTGAGATTTTTATACTACTGTATTACTCCAGCAGCTTCCCGTGCTGCCAAGGCAGGGGCCCATGGGAACACAGATGAGGAATGCAGCCCGGAGGGCACAGGTGTGGCTCTGGAAGCTCACAGAGGCCATGCAACAGCAGAGGCCAAAGACAGAGGTGCTGGGGTCACTGCTGCATGCCCCAGCACAAGCCCAGGAGCAGGAAATGACTCACTGCAGGCGCCCAGAGGCAGCCAAGTGGGACAACCTCTGAAGCGAGTGCCAGCGCCAGGCTACAAGCCCTGACTTTCCCAAGGGGAGGGCAGTGTTTAACAGTGCTCTGCCGACTGACAGGCCGGGTGAGTCAGTCCAAAGGAGCTTGCATGGTGCAGATCCGTGGCCCCACCGATGGGCGTCAAGGGCCCCAGGTTCCTGGCTCCACTTTCAGCTCCAGTCCAGCAACAGACCTTCCTCTTCTTTCCCTCTGTATGGGGTTTCGCTGAAGGAATCTACCTACTCCTCCAAAGCTCGGTGGAGATCTTGCACTGCACAGAATGCACAAACTTCCTGGAACAGTGATCCCGCACTTTTGAGTTTGCGTAGCTGTATTTTCTTTTGCAAACTTCAAAGAGGCTTACTGATCAATGACAGGCTGGACTTTCTTACAATAGTTCCACTTTCATTTCTTAGCCTCTGGAGACAAAAGGTAAACTCTGCTCCAGAATCTTAATGATATTAACTTATTCACTCACTCGGTGACTTATCTTCTAACTATCCAGTTGTAAAAATCCTTGACATGTTCTAAACACAAATCCTTTGTCATATATCTGTTACATGTTGTTCCTAATCTATGGCATATAAGCTTACATACTAATTTGCTTTTTTTTTTCTTGAGACAGGATTTTGCCTTATAGTTCAGGCTAAGCTTGACCTAACTATGTAGCCCAGGTTGGCCTCAAACTCTCAGTGATCCTCCTGCCTCAGCTTCCCAAGAACTGGGATTATTACAAGTATACACCACCACATCTAGCATATATTGATTTTTTTAAGGGATGTGTGTGTGTGTAGTAACTTGGTATCCTGAAACATTATTAAATTTGTTTATTTCTGTGGATAAATTTTTTTGGATAATTTTTTTGGTAGATTCCTTGGGATTTTCTCTGTATGAAATTATGCCAACTGTGAAGAAATGCAATTACTTCTTTCTTCTCTTTACAGTTGATCTTACTACACTGTCTACAATCTATAGTACAGTGTTAAATAGAAATAGTAGAGTGAAAATCCCTGTCTTAATTCCCAGTTTAGAAAAAAAATTCAATTTTGCAGCATTAATATGATGGCAAATGAAAACTTTTCATTTAGGATTATTTCCCTCACTCAGAGTCAAACAAATGATGAGCTGAGTGTGGCTCAGTGGTAGAGCTCTGGGCTAGCACACACAGGGCCCTGGATCTAATCTCTGATGAGGAGAGGGGAGAAGTAGAAGGAGGAGGAGGAGGAGAAGGAGGAGGAGGAGGAGAAGTGAGCTCACTGATTATGGACTTTAATTGCATCTAGGAATTACTCTCACAGCAGCTCTCGATACATGTTTGATTGAATAACTGGGGACTGCAGCCTTGGCTGGTGATATCTGTCTCTCAGCAGCTCGGTGTGGTGGCGCAGGCCTATAATCCCAAGAGTGTGGATGGCTGAGGCAGGATGATAAATAGCTTGAGCCCAGCAATGTAGCAAGACCCAGTCACGCAGTGTAAGTAAAGGATGGGGTGCCACCTGCTGAGGAGGATCTGGGCTCAAGCTCCATCTCCTCAAGAGAAAAAGAAAGAAAGAAAGAAAGAAAGAAAGAAAGAAAGAAAGAAAGAAAGAAAGAAAGAAAGAAAGAACCCGCCAGGATGTCATGCTGGTCACACAAAATAAACAGGAAAACATTTCTTTTTCTATACTTTGTTTTTTAAAGATATAAACTGTATACCATCAAATTCATTATTGTAGAAAGCCTACAATTCAATTATCAAAGATTTAGACACATCATACCATCATCCCCCTACCAATTTCAGAATGTAGACGTTTCCGTGCATCATTCCCCTAGTTCTTAGTGACCACCCTAAGGCAGGGGGTCATGGAAAATGAAGAAGATGTGATATTTCCTCCTTTTCCCCTCATTTTCTTCATCATTACCTAAAGGTAAAATCCAAACAAGCTGATGTTTTAAGCTGTAGCCCAAGAGAAATTAAGGTCCTCTGAGCACACAGGTAAGGTCAAGGGCCCCCACAAAATCCTGATGGAGAGGGGCTATTGGGGAAAAAAACTCAAAGACTCAAAAATAGCTGATGAAAACTTTCCTCCTAGACAGTAAATGGGAAGATTCTTCCCTCTGAAGTTGGTGGAAACAGCCCCATTCTCCTTGTGGTAACAGAACAATGACCATGGAAGAAAGAATCATACAAATGTGGCCTGAGACTTAAGTTATTACCTTGGCGCTCAAAGGTATATTCCCTCCCTCTCGCTCTGAAAAATCTGTCTCTTTCAATAAAGCATCAGTTCTCTCTATGACTGCCTATGTATCTTGCCTGATTTGTTTCATCAAAAAATCAAAATGTGAGAAGTGCCTCCAGCTACTTGAGGCATGTGGTCCTAGCTTCCTGAGGAAACACTGTACTTATTGTGTCTATGGATTTTCCTCTTCCCAACATTTCATATAAGTGGAATCACATAATAGGTGGCCTTTTGTGTTGGGTTTCTTTCATATAAAATAATGTCTTCTGGGTTGACCCGCAATGTACCAGTTGTCAGCATTATCTACAGTGTGAATGTGTCCTACGGTTGTATCATACAGTTTTCCGCTGTATGAATCTATGATTTTTGTTCACCCTTTCTTCTAAACATTTAGATTGTTTCCATGTTTTGGATTCTATAAATTATGCTGTTGTGGACATTTGTACACAGGTTTATCTGTGAATACGGCACCATATATATATGGTGGGTTAAAGAACTAGTTTAAGCAATTGGAGACCAGATGGTCCAGTCCAGAATGGCTGTCTGTGTGCCGGAGAGCAATGGGATCCATCAGTAGCTCAGTCTAGGAAGCAGGAAACCTCAGAAGAGTGGGACCAACAACGCAGCCTCAGTCTGCAGGCCAGGAAGCTGCCTGGAAATCACAAGTGTGAGTCCACGTTGAACAGCTGGAGAAGCTACAGTCATAGCCAAGGGAGACAGGAGCAGCGAAAGATGTATTGCACATGAGCTTGCATGCATCAGCCAGCTTCCTCATTCTCCTGCTTTCAATCCTATCTATTATGCAAGGCTGCAGTCCAAGCAAGTCCCCGCCTCAGTTCTCTAGTCTAGCTGCAATCATCTCTAGAGATACCCTGCAGACACACCAGCAGTGCTTTACTAACCTCCTAAGCATCGCTCAACCCAGTCAAACTGATCATCAAGATTAACTGTCACAAGTATGTGGCTAGGAGGGGACTTGCAGGGTCATGTTCTGGCTCAAACTTTAGGTTTCTAAGGAACTAGCTCAATGGCTGCACCACTTTACATTACCAGGAGCAGACTATGAGGGTACCAATTCCTTATGTCGTCACCAGCACTTGTTATTTTTTTCTTTTCTTCTTTTAAATAAGTCATCCTAATAGACATGAATTAGCCTTTTATTATCATTTTATTCACATTTTGCAAGAGACCAATAGGTAGGATTTTGTGTTGAACTTATTTTCTTATACTTATTGACAATCTGTTTACTCTTCTTTGAAGAAATACCTACTCAAATTCTTTGCCCCTGTTTAGAATGGGTTGTCTTTACGAAAAGACATTGTAGGGTGTTTCATAGGCACCAGCAGCTATGTGATCTGCAAGGCTTTTCATACCATTCTGCAGATGTGTTTGTAATTTATAGTGTCATTTGGAGCACCCATTGTTTTAGTTTGTTCGTGTTAAATATATTAGTCTGCTCAGACTGCCATAGATTTAAACAGTAGGAATTTATTCCTCACACTTCCGGAGAATGCGGATTCCAAAACTGAAGTAGCACCAATTCAATCACTAGTTGAGTACTCTGGCTTACAGACTGAGGGCCATGGCTTCAACATCATAAATTTAAGAATCACAGTTCAGTCTGTTGCCTTACATTTTCCTCATTCATTTATTTATTTTGGTATTTTGATGCCATGTTTAAAATACTGGTTACTTATTTCATGGTCTATTCCAAAGATTTATAGTCATTATACTCTAAGAGTGCTATAGTTTACATCTTAAATGTCCCCCAAAGGTCCACTTAAAAAAGGCTTTCTCTCCAGGAGATGCTATTCGGAGATGGTAGAGCTCTTAGATGGGACCCAGTGGAAGGTCTTTAGATCTTTGGGAGTGTACCCCAAAGGGTACTTATGGGCCCTCAACTCATTTCTCTTCCTTTCACTTCCCAGTCATGATGGTTCAACTTGATTGTCAGCTTGATTGGACTGAGGGGTGCCTAAGAAATCAGCAAAGTCCACTTCTGGAAGTGACTCTGGGAGTGCTTCTGAGGTGATTTGCATGTGGGACAGCAAACTGAGGTGGGGGGACCTCTTGAATATAAACAGTATTATCCAATAGGCTGGAGCGTCTGATGGAACAAAACAAGAAGAAAAAAACCTGCCAAGATACATTTTCTCCCTTGCTTATTCTCTGGGCTTCCTAATGCTATGGAGTAAAGAGCTTCGCTCCACAGCTTTGCTCCCTCTCACTGTGAGGTTTTTGCCTTGCTACAGGCCCAGCAAACAATGAAGCTATTATCTGGGTCTGAGCCTTTCCAGGTTCTTGTCCTAATCAAAGAATTGGACAAGAAACCTGCAAAAAGTAGTAAGATTTTACACATATTAAAGGTAGGAAAAGAAGTATACTCTACAGGGTGTAGAGTGAGCTCCTAAAGGAAGTTCCAGGGCCAGTGAGGTTAATGGTGCTGTCTTTTGTATTTAGGCCATTCAACCTGCTTGATTTCATTCCAGAAAAACTGAAGAGAGCATTCTCTGATTAGTCTTAGGAACAGGGCCTGGGAGCATGTATCCTGGATCTTCCTGATAGACAGGTCACACCCACTTGTCCAGTCAGATGCCTATGCCCTAATCTCCTACCTCATTTTATCTGAGAGACTGAAATCTCCATTTTTCTTAATGGGTTGCTGAGGGTGTAGCAGACTCTGTCTTCATATAGATACTTCCCTCTGAAAGGGGCCGTAGACCTTCCCTACTAGAGATTCTGTGCTCTCCAGCTACCTTGGAGTGTTGTGGCTCATGGCTGGGCTGAGGAATGCCGGTACATGAAAAACTGTAGAGCTGCCTGTTCAATAAGAGAAAGCCTGGAGAATCTGTTGGAAGCATAACATTACTATTAGGTTGGGGATGTAGAGCCTGAATATAAAAAACAGCAGGTCACATTTCTGCATTCCTGTGGAGAAGAAAGTATGGTAAAGAGGAATATTAGACAGACTACCAGGAATTTGAAAGCCATAGCCCTGGCAAGATTATCCACGTTGCAGTTCTAATTAAAAACAAGAGTCACAATATCGTGCCCATTTAAGCTGTGGTGAGCTATTGGTCATTAGTGAGTCTTCTTATCTGTACTTGAATTAGAACTGGAATCTTGTTTATTGAAGAGGAATTTTGTGTCTTCTGAGGTTCACAGGAGTAGCTTTTTTCATAGGGGTGGTCTTTTTCTCTTCAGACAGTTCCAGTAGAGCTGGTTTTATCCTAGAAAGCTAATTCCAGCTATCTACCACTGCCACCTTTACTGCAGGTGTGATGGTTGCTTGATTGTGTCAACTGGAGTAAGAGGAGCCCAACTAAATTGGCTCAGCAGCTCCGCATCCTAGGATATGAAAGACCCACCCTGGAGTGGTTCGTTACCTGAACTGTATAAAGGGAAAGTGGAGAAGCATGGATCTGCTTCTGTTCTTCAAGAGAGCTCCAAGCTTCGCCTTCGCCTCAGACATCGTCTCCTGGTTTTCGGTATGGACCCTTCAGCCTTCCGTTACAGACTCAGTGGCCTCCCTGTACAGACTTGCCTGGGACTCTGAGGCGAGCCCCAGGCCTTTGACTGAATCCTGCAATCTCCAGCATGCAGAGAGTCTATGGGTGGCCATTCCAAGCCTGTCTCGTAAGTTCTTCTATATTTATGTATCTTGTAGTGTGTGTGTTTCTCTAGTGGTATTGACTGATACAGCAGGGAGAGGGAGGGGAAGGTGATCTACGTGCATGTCTGTGCCTCTGTCTATGTCCATAGATAGACAGCCCACTGACGTCTTAGTTTTGATTGGCCTGCAGGAGTTCCTTAGTTCCAGGTTTTAATAAGCTCGTGGTCTCTAGAGTGGGCACTAGGTGGTCTCCCTGGACCAGGAGCTGGCCGAGCTCTCTCCCCACACAGCTGGTAGCCCACTCTATTTGGCCCAGACTGATAAGACATTATAAGAACATCTCATTCTCTCTGCACTTACTACCATATGAGAAGATAAAAAAGGACTCCTACATAACATTTCAAATGGACTCCTATTTAGCCCAGTTTGGGGGTGTCTCTAACACTCATGAGGGCTATTGACAATAATCAGAGGTAACACTCACAAGCCTCTTCACAAAGTCTTGGCAGAGTTTGCTTTGGGGTCTGATTAGGTCTTTTGACCTTTCCAGGGGACTGAGATCTCCATGCAGAATGGAGAGACTATTTTATTCTTAAAGCTTTTGCTACCCACTGAATATTTGAGAGGTTAATAGAAGGTCAGTTGTCACTCTGAAGGAACTGGGGTAATGCAAACTAGGAGATCATTTCTTTGTGGGTCGCCTTGATTACCTCTGTACCCCTCTCTGAACTGGTAGGGAAAACCTCAATCTAGACTGTAAAGGTAGCAATTAGGACCATATTTATTTAAATCCCCCATATGGTGCCATGTGGGTTAAGTCTAATTGCCAGGCCTCTCCGGGGTATATTCCTCTCCTCTGTACGTGTTCTAACAAAGGAGTTGGCTTGGGCTTGCCGGAGCTATTGCAGACCTGCGGGATCATCAGACAATAGTCTTACTCTGTGAAAATTCAAACAACTATTTTCTGCGCAGCATTTCTTTCTGTGTGGAAAGAATCAGGAAGGGTTTTTATTCCCTTCCACTATATCCTTTGAGGAAGGACCAGCTTGTTTTCTAACTACCAGCAAAGATCCTTTTATTTGCCTCTTCTCTTAAGACCCATTTGTCTTCCTGGAGGGGGTAGAAAGCTTTTAGGGGTTCCTCAGGAACTGGTAATAACACTAGAGTCCTGAGCAGGTATAAGATTTCCCTTCTTTCCTTCCTATCAGCGCTTTGATTTCCAAAGGTGACTTTAGACATGGCTTGGTGTTCCTTGTACTGAATGACAGCAACCTACCTGCTTGGGAAGACACAAGGCCTTTAGGAGTTGCAGAATCTCCTGCTTGTGCTTTATAGATGATTACTGATTAGTTAGCAAGACTTTTTCTTTCCAGATTGCACCATGGGCTTGTAGTACCAGAAAGGAGTATTTGGCTTTTTGTTCTTTCCTAATGTCAGTGTTCAAGCAGGGGACAGGAGCTCTGCTTTTTGAGTAACGGTCCCTGGAGGAAGGGATTTTGCCTCAGGAACCTGTTGAGAACTGACAACTGCATAACCTGCCTTTTGCTGTCTTTCTTGGGTAAAGCTAATTCCATCAGTGATCCTCAGAGTCTCGGAGGTGCCTGTCACTGATATCCTGCCTGTTCCTATAGGTCTGGGAATTCTCCTGCTAACAAGCATGGCCATCCTCTGACCCTGCAGGCATCCGGGAGGCAGGATTAAGAGTAGGCTGAGTTTCTATGCTAACCTCAGGGATGTCTAAGAGCGTGACCTGGCGTAATCTTAGCAGGTAAAAGTCAGCTTTGGCCTTTGCCAGAACTGGAGAATTGTCCTTAGTTTTGCTAGTAAATCTCTTCCTAGGGAGAGAAGAGCACACTCTGGGCCAATTAAAAACTTGTGATTGAACACTTGACCTTTGAACTGACATGTCAGAGCAGCAGTGGAGAAGTTCCAACTAGTGTTCTCGGGAAGGAGTTAAAGGAGCGCAAGCCACTTTTGTACAACTGAATTTGCTTACCACGACATTGAGAGTATTCCAGGGCTCCTTGCAGGAGACACAGATATCTGTGGACAGAGCACTGTAGGTTGCCCCTGTCCCTTCAGTCCTATTCATTAGAGAAGGAGGTAAGGATTTCGGCCAGCCTGGCCCTCTCTGAGAATGAGGACAGTCGGTCTTCCAGAGCCAGGAGTGAGCAAACCGCCACCTGGCATGTGAAGCAGGGAGAGCCTGGTTGGTGGCTTGGTATGGTCATGTGCCCAGTGTCCAGTGTGCTTGCATTTCCCCAGTCGGCCTTGGATTTTCCCTTAGACAACTTCAGAGTCTTTAAAGCATTGCTGATTGCGATGGTGATCAGTTTGGCCCTTTTTCCTCAACCTTTCTGCTTTTATCTTCATCTAAATCCCCATTTCTGAACACAGAAGAGGCCATGTCTAGCAACTGGTTCACAGAGGCCTGGGATATAGCAAGTGGCCAGGATAAACTGGACATCTTGCCATGATAGGTCAAGGTTTGAAGCCCATCTGAAAATCCACCATTCTGAAATTTGGCCTAAGCGTTCTTTGCATTTTTGAGTATCTGCCACTGAAAACACAACCTGACCTCTAGAAGTCCCCTCTGCTCTCGTGACTTCTCTTAGAGGAAAGATGAGCTGTGAGTTAGAAGAAACTCCACTCCCAGTGTGTCCTATGGGTCTTAAACTGTTTGGGGAACATGAGGAGGGGACCAGGGGAAACCAGTCTCTCTGGGGTTCTAGCCTCTAGGGGAGTTCCTGCATATTTACTGGCCTAGAAGATGAAGGGAAGGAAGTTGGGGAGACCACCCACTACCATCCACTGCTGTTTTCATTAAAAAGCTGACAGAGACCCACATTTCCCTCAGAGACAGGCGGGCATCCGAGAACAGGATCATAAACTGTCAATTCCTTCTTCCTTGGAGGTTTCTATTACTATCATCGTTCTGGAGCCTTCTCAGAGATGCATGGACATAAAGGATTTTACAGCACCTGCTTTGCCTTTTGTAAAAAAGATTTAACTGAAGAATAGTTTGTAATTTAGACAGCCATTCTGTACCCATGTCTCACTGTTTCCTAATTTATAACTGGGCCCAAAGAGTATTGCAATGGAAGACAAGCTATTCTTTTTTCAGACTGTCAGGATCAAATTGTTCCCCAATTTTAAGAATACAGCCTAATGCTGAGGTTACTGAGATCTGCAGGGTGCGTTGAAGAGAAAGAAAAGACTAGCTCTAGGGGACTTCGGGTGGCATCCCATGCACAAGGGTGCAGAAACCCTGAGTCCTCAAAGTGTCCTTCATGAGAGTCAGCTGTGCTACCTACCACATGCTTCTGGCCAAGCTGCACCAGTACCTGCCTCTACTCCTCCTTTTCCTTCTTTCTTTTTAATTTTTTTCTCCTTAGAACTCCCCGTAGTCTGGGACGCACCACGACTCCCTAGAGAAGGGTGGAGCCCCCAGGAGGTCCAGCTAGCCACTTAATAAACACGATCTCTTATGTTTATCCCAATAAGAAATACTACGGTAGGATGGACAGGTAGAAACCTCTTGTTTAGCAGTTAAGAGAAACAAAGAAGAAACATGAAAGTTCTAAAGGCACGGATAGCTCTGCTTTTGCGTACTCACAACCAGTTGAGCCGACCTTTGGTCGGTATTCCCGTGTTCTGCTCACGCTGTAAATTACCTGAATTTCTGTCAGGAGACGCAGAGAGAGGACCCCACCTTATTCAGAAGAAAAGAGGGGATGAGTCCCACGTATTACCTGAAAGCAGCGGTTGTAGAGATTTAACAAATATGGCAGGGGAGAAGTAACATGCAGAGATAAGAATCCTTCTAAGGCAAAGGGATGATGAGACTTGCAGCACAAAAAGGGCCAGGCCAGGGTAGGAAGCTACTCAAGAAGGGGAGCAAGAGGGTGAAAAGGCCGGACAGACTCTCCGGCAGTCCTCATGCTGTGTCTGACTGTGGAGGGCACCCGCCTCCCTGGACACAGCCACCCCTCCCCGCCCACACTGTAGGCCTTTGTGCAGACTGAGCTGGAGGCACAGTTGGGCAAAAAGAGGTCCGGACACAGCCCTGCAGGGGCGGCCTGGAGCGGGGAGGGAAACATGACTCAGAGCAGAGAGAGACCATCCCGACACTCCGGGGCAGGAAGCAGGGGAGCAGGCAGTCGGACAGCCGGCTGCTCCCGGAGAGACCCCGGCTTCCACTCATTCTCCTTATCTCCTGGTTGGCCTCATCAAAACTATGTCATCAATATCTGGGCCTTGTCAGGTTTTTATGATCCCGACCAAAGAGCTGGACAAGAAACACACAAAAGATAATGAGTTTTACATTTACTAAAGGTAGCAGAGTGAGAGTGAGCCAATTAAAGGAGGAAAAGAGGTAGCCCGTGCAGACTGTAAAGGCAGCCCCTGCAAGAGGAGACAGGGCCATGAAGGTGACAGCGGCCACCTTCGGTATCAGGAACCTGCTGGATTTCACAGGAGAATTAAAGATAGCATTCTCTGATTTGGTCCCTGGCACAGAGCTTGGATGCCTGTGTTCTGGAACTCCATAGTGGACACGTGGCCAGTTGGCTGGCCACACTGGAATCTGTCTCAGAGCCACCCCCAGTTTCTTATGATTGTTATATGTATAATGTAGCTTCTTCTATAACTTTCCTTTAGTCTTTTTGTACTTTCAGTGACATTTGTAGGTATCACAAAGTTTGATCTTGCTTTTTTCATACAGTTGGATACTCTTTTAACTGAAGCATTTAGTCCACTTAAATTTAATACAACTTTGAGATCTTCGTGGTTAATTCTAACATCTTTTCATTTTTCTCTGTTGAGTCCATTTGATGTCATTTCAGTTCGGTTTTGCCTGGCATAACTTCTTTTCATGGTTAGAATGTTTTTTGCTCTTGTTTTTATGGCTCATGTCTAGATGTCCCCCCAAAGCCTCATCGGGTCATAGGTGGAGTTTTTCAAATATAACTGGATCTGGAGTGTGTGATGCTGGGATTAATTCATGGAGCAATACTAGGGTGAAAAGTACCCCCCATAAGAGCTGATAGTCTGCTAACATATAAAGGGAAGAAAGAAGCCGGTCACTTGCTTGCTTCTGCTACCTTCTCCCTGTCCTGCTTTGCCATGAACTCTTTCTGAAATACCCCTCTGCCATGTCACCCTGCCTTGGAGTCAGCCAAATAGAATCTCAAACCTCTACAAACTGTGAGCTAAATAAACCTTTCTTCCTCTAGCTTGTGGATAGATTTTTGTCTATGTTGTCTCTGAGCAACAAGAAAAGTAACTAAGGCAGTTTGTATCCATGGCTTCCCCTTTCATTTGCCTGCGAGCTCTACCTCTTATTTCACTATAAAAAATAACGTATGAATTGATGAAATGATTTCTCAATGTAAGAAATGATGAAATGATTTATTCATTGAGAATCGGTTCCATAAACCTTACCCCAGCCATGAGATTCCCTGAGTAGGTGACGTGTGCAAAATTAGAATAAGAATGAAGAACCTAAGTCTAAGTACCTCCACTATAGTGGGAAAGGAGGCTGGAGGAGCCAGAAAAATAGGGTAGAAGACATTGCCGGGGAAGTGGAAAG
Organism: Hydrochoerus hydrochaeris; assembly: GCA_004027455.1. Lineage (NCBI taxonomy): Eukaryota > Metazoa > Chordata > Mammalia > Rodentia > Hydrochaeridae > Hydrochoerus > Hydrochoerus hydrochaeris. The sequence continues at coordinate 64,853 of PVLA01006820.1, forward strand.
AAACTCAGAGAGAAACGAGACATTGAAACAAAAGGCAGGCAGCACTTTGCAAAATAGAGCCGGTGGTCAAGAGGTCTTGGATAGGCCTATCTCCAAAGAAGACGTACGAATGGCCAGTAAGCACAGGAAAATTTGTTCAACTTCATGACTCATTAGGAAAATGCAAATCAATACTACAACGAGATCCTACCTTACCATAACGAAGATGACTATTACCAAAAAGAAAATAAGAAGTGTTGGTGAAGATATGGAGAAATTGGGAGCTCTGTGCATTGCTGGTGAGAATGTGAGGCAGTGCAGCCTCTATGGAAGGCGGTGTGAGGGACTTCAAAAAAATTAAACACAAAACATATAACCCAACAATCCCACTCATAGGTGCATATACTAAAGAATTAAAGATAGGAACTCAGACATTTATGTACAATGTTCACAGAGGCATTATTCTCAGTAGCCGGAGTGTGGAAACAGCGTGTTCTATTGTTCAATGAAAGAATGAACATAATGTTGTATGTACATAAAATGGAACATTATTCAGTTTTAAAAAGAAATGGCACTATACTCTGTGAAATCATCCAGGCACAAAAAGACAAACACTGTACCTAAGAGCAGACAAATCCATAGAAACAGGAAGGAGAACAGTGGTTGCCAGGGGCTGGGAGAAGAAGCGAATGGAGAGTTACTGTCTTAGTGGAACAGAGTTTCAGTTAGAACCAATGAAAAAGTTCTGGAACAGAGAGTGTGAGGTTTACACAACAAGGTGAATGCACTCCATGCCCCTGAATTATACACTTCAAATGGCGACTGTTATATTACGTGTATTTTGCCACAATAAAAAGAATCACAATAAGGGCCAATAAGGGCACTGTCCTCCTTATCTTACAGACGGTAAGTGGGAATATCGGTATACAAAAAAGAACTTCAATGTTTTTCTTTCTTAATTATACACATATTTAAGTATATTTAAGCATTAAAGGAAATGATCTTACCCATGGTATTGTGGAATTGTGAGGTATTTTTCTCAGTACTGGGGATTGAATCCAGGGCCTTCACACTGAACAGCATGCTTTTTCATTCTTTTTTTTTTAAGACAGGGTCTTGCTAAGTCCCTAAGCACCAGGCTGAGCTCTAATTAGTAATCTTCTTGCCTCAGTGCCCCAGAGTGTGCACTACTATGCCCAGCTTGGATCTGTGAGATTTAGGGGATTGTTTTGCCTCCTATTTTGCTGATTATTTCTGTGTATTTGTCATCTAATCACCATGTTTATCAGTCAGCTTTCCATTCCTGCAACAAAGACTTGAGATGAAACAACTCATAAAAAAGAAAGGACTTATTTTAGCTCCCGCAGAAGGAGCCCATCCCTGGAGGTTCACATCCAGGTTTGGACATGGGTCAGGGCAGGGGGTGCGTGGCAGTGTGAAAAGCTGCTCACCCCGTGGGGAGGACGTGAAAGAGAAAAGGATCAGCCTTCCCACAGTGCCTTTTGAGGAACACTGTCAGTGACCTGAAGCCTTTTACTAGGCTTCATTTCACCTCCCGAAAGCACCACAGGCCAGGGACCAAGCCTTCAACACACGGGCCCTGGGGGATATTCCAGATCCAAACTGAAGCACTGAGTGACAAGTGTCTCCCAAATCTGGTAGCATACACGGTAGAAATATCTGCTCTGTCACAGAGTCCTGTGGGTCAGGACATTGGGGCAGCTTGACTGCGTCGCTCTGGCTGGAGATGTCCGTGTCAGATCAGTCAGATGTTAGCAGGGGCTGGAGTCATTTGAAGGTGTGGCTAGGACTGCAGCTTCTGTCCACTCTCGGGGAGTCTCACTCACATGGTGGCGGCAGGCTGGGTCCTCTTCACGATTCTCCTCCAGGGGCTTCACAACATGGTAGCTGACTTCCCCAGGGAGAGCGCTGTCTGAGAGGCCAAGAGGGAAGCTGCCATGCCCTTGGTCACTAGCTTCAAATGTCACACCCTTAGTATTCTGTCTGCCACACCAACTAATCCTGCTCTGGTAAAAACTATACAAGAGGATAAATTCCAGGAGGTGAACGTCATCTTGGAGACAGGTACCATGATTTCAAGCTTTGTATGTGCACCGATGTGGGACATGGAGTGTCATGATGAGAAATGCAGATTCCAAAGCCAGACGGCCCCATCCAAACGTGAGCTCATCTAGGCCTCACGTCAAGATTTATATAATCCCGAATGGCACACTTGTCAGTGTGTGTCTCCTTCTCATCATTTATCAGATAAGAATGAGAATAGTAGTCACCTCACAGAGCTGTTGTGGGCATTCAGTGAGATAGTATAGGTAAAGCCTTAAAATATCTCCCAGCCCATGACGAGTGTGATAGTCATGCTATTGAATACTGCATAAACCAGAGAACGGAGGTACAGGGTAGCTCAGCCATGCTGCATTTTCCTAGAAAGCACAAAGCTCTGATTTGATCCTCAGCACCACAAATACACGATTCAAACAAACAAATAAAATAATTAAAAAGAAGATGAAGTCAGAGAACTGATTGAGGGAATAGTCACTTATTTATTCATTTTTAATAGCAAGTGAGTAATGTGCTAATTTTAGCAAATTTGAGAAAAACACATCTCACACTAAGGTGAGAAAAACTGGTCATGCTTATGAGCCCATAAAGGACCTGGAACAGCCATTTAACAGCTTATTTGTTCTTCTATGTGTTTTATTTTAAGTTTTTCTGTAGAGTATATGCCTAGAAATGGAATTTCTGTGTCAGACTGTTCATATACTCACAAGTATATTATTCATTTATCTTAAAATTTAGTGAATAAATTGTTTGACTAAGAAATCGACACAAAAAAAGAAATCACTGATCAAAAAGGTTGCTGTATAGTATGATCCCAGTTACATAAAAATTACATATCTATACAAAGCAAGTTTATCATTATTTTTTAATATTATTTCTCTAGGTTAGGGAATTATGAGACAAGACTATTATTTTTTCTTTCTAGTTTTACAATATCAATGTTTTGTATAAAGCATTACTAATTTATATTCAGAAAAATAATAATTTCTAAGCCTGTGTTGTGTAATATTGAATGTTCATTCGGGTGTTTACTTCTTTACATTAATGAATGTGTGGCCAAGTTATGTTGAAATTGATCCAGTTAGCAGGTAAATTCTAGTCCTCTCAGCTCAGACTTAAATTTTGAGAGCCCAAAGTCAACATCAGCAAAAAGAGCTGCACTTTCCCCCAGTTTGAATGCGGTATTTCCCTATCAGAGTAAGTGTTCCCTGTGCTGAAATGGACTAAAGCAGACCTCAGCCAGCCTGTGTGATCCCCAGAAGCGCACTAAGTACTGCGGTGGGCCCTCAGGGGAAATCAGGTATTCTAACCAGAAGAAGGGTTTTGCTGCTGCGATGTTTGTGATTTCCCCGTGCCTTTAGATTTGCACACTCAGCTGCAATACTCAGCTCGGTAGAGGTTTCCCACCCTCCCCAAAGCTGCTTTTACATGGCAGCTAGCTGTCCATTGAGGCAGCAAGGGTGGTTAGGTGGCTATGGAAGAAGATAAATAAAGTTCCCACAGCTCCCGAAAGAAAGTCTGGTAAGAACCTTGGGGTTGAAATGCTCAGGATCGGGTCGGGGCCCAGATTGCACTTCCAAGAGTCCCTGCCTGTCACTCTGTCACTTAGCCTTTCACTTTCTACTTTCATTTTCTACTTTCCTGTTATCAAGAGCAAGATCCCTCCTTACTCATAAAATAAATGCAATCGGTCAAGAATTTACCTGTACTGTAAAATGTATTTCTTGAGCTATGAGAGGCAGCTCAGTGGTAGTGATATAGGGGAAGGAAACTCCCGACCTACTATGTCCGCGAGTTCGTGTTCTCTAAAATCAAAGAATGAATTTTAGGAACAACTGAGGTTAAGAGTAGAATATATTTATTGAGAGAAAGAAACCTTCTGTCTGAAGAGAGACAGAAGGGGTCCCAAGCGGGTTGCCAAGGACTCTGTCTTTTCCAGGGACTTTTATAGAGCAAAATCATGGGGCGAGATGGGTTCAAGGTGGGGCAAGACTGGGAACTCACAAGGCAGATGGGCATAAGGTGGAACGTAACTATAGTTAGCCAATAAGATCAATAGTTCAGGTAAAACTGATTACATTGGGGACAAATGGGGAAATGAGTCGTGTAGAAAGCAGGCATTCTTAAGGAGCAGTGACTCTTCCCTGGGGGGATGGGATGGTGACTCCAGGCTTCCTCAGGGTGATTGGGAACTATTCAGAATATCAGTCTTTAAGACATGGTTGCATTTGTTTGATCCTTTGTCTTGAGGCCTAGCCCAAGGCCGGAGGTGTCTGTCTGCCCCACAGTTGCAAGGTATCTGTGCTCCATTGAGGACCTAGCCCTGTCTCACTCAGCTGCCTGCAACAGTAGAATGCTTGCTTGGCGTGCAGAAGGGCCTGGCTTCCAGCCCCTGTACTGCAAAACAAATAAGCTGATAGGTAAATAAGCTATAAATTATACTTCTTTTTTAAATATACTTTGTGTTTTGGAGTAATTTTAATGTTACAGAGAAGTTGCAAATATAATATACAGACTTTCCACCTACTGGTTCCTACGCATGTTAACATCTTTCATGACCTTGTGGCACATTTGTCAAAAAAAACTAAACTCCAAGTAATTATGTGTATTTCATCAGATTTTCCCCCTAATCCCTTTTTCCTGTTCCAGGATCCCACCCCAAACCCACATGGCATTTAGTCATCTGGTCTCCCTGGTCTCCTCCAATTTCTGACATTTTCCCAGTCTTTCTTTGTTTACTATGACCTTGACAATTCTGACAAGGGAGTATTTTATAGAATGTTCCTTAGTTTATATTTGCTGAATATTTTCTCATGATTAGACTGTGATTATAGGTTTTGAGGAAGAAGACTCAAAAATGAGGCACCTGGCAGGATTTATGTTTTAACACTTCTTTAGTGCCTTTGGTGCTAACGTGTTGATATGCATTGTGAGTTCTCAAGAAGTCAAGATATTTCTTATAGAATGGATTTCAAGGGAAAAAACATCAAAGGATAATTTTCCCCCAGTAGCCTTTGTCTTTTATATGTTTTTCACACTCATCTTATTTTCTAATAGATGTCTGTCTGGGTTTATCCTCAACATTTTAAAGCTGGCTCAGCAACAAAGAATCTTTGACCCTCTCCCTTAGTAGAGCACCTCCTATTAGCTAGGAGCAGAAAGAGAAGCTGCCAGCATAAGATGATGAACATGATCCCCACCTCCTCTTTAGCTGAGGCAGCAAAGATACTGCAAATGGATCTAAACTCATTCGGCTTCATGACTGTCAGGTCCCTTTTGGTGAGTGACAGTGGCTTCCAACGACCAGAGGTAGCTGGAAGACTACCCGCAACACCTGTCTAACCACCCCCCTGCCATGAGAGAAAGGCCTTGGGTTGTAGGCCAGGGGTAGAAGACTTACCTAACATACGAGGAGGCTCTGGGTTGTCTCTCAAATAGGGAGAGAGGGAAGGGAGGAGGGACCAAGGAGAGAGCAGGGGAGGGGAGAACTCTAAATGGAGATGAGACTCACAGTAAGGCATTGGAGAAATTTCTAGAAGGGGACTCTTAAGTGGAACTTGACAAGATGAAGGGATATTCATCTATCAGGCCCTAAGGGAAGAAGGGTGTCCCAGGTGGAGGAAAAGCCAGCGAGGGCTGAAAGGCAGGAGAGAGTGTGCTGATAGCTGGAGTCTGGGATGACAAGAGAAGGGGTGGAAGGAAAAGGGACTGGGAAGGAAAAAGGTTGCAAGTCTTGAAAGGTCATTCGGACTGAAGAATGCAAATTTGATCCTGTAGGAAACAGCTGGGCGAAGATTTTAAATCACACTTAAAGTGCATGGTCAGGTTGACATTTTCAAATAGCTTTGGCAGCCACGCAGAGAAGGGTTGGGAGGCAGGAGCAAAAGGCACCACAGTGACCAGGTAGGACGGATTGTAACCCAGCAGGCTGACAAGAGGTGTGCATTTCTACGGTGATGAAGCAGCAGGAGAGTGACTTCCTGGAGCAGGTGGTCTGTGCCAGGTTGTGTTCTAAATGCTTTCCATTTAGTAAGTCTTCCTATCCTCACAGTCTTATGTGGTAGGTACAATTGGCATCTTATTTCGGACAGGAAGAGAGAGCACCCAGCTAAGGCTGCTAGATAAACCACTAGAGGCACAGCTAGAGTTGAATTGTGGATAAAGAATACTTTTTAAGTGTCAGTACACTGCACACTACATTTTATTTGCTAAACCTGCATCCTGAGGCCCAGAAAGATAAAGTTGCCCAAGATGTCACAGCCACCAAGTGGACCCTACTGGGCCCCTGAACAGACTTTACTGCTTCAGCAGGTGGGCAGATGGGCTCCTAGCCAACAGGGAAAGGACTTTCTGGGATGCAGCCTTGACTAGACCATTACTGTTAATCTCAGGGAGACTTCAACTATCAATTTAATCCATGCCCTCTCAGAGGCATCCTAAGAACAGATCTGCAATTCTCCTCTAAGCCATCCTAATGCTTAGAGCAAATTCCATGCCTTGTGACTAAGTCCAGAAATCCCCTGAACTACAAAGGTTTCTTTACCCTAAGGGTTCAGAACCTTTCTAAGGGTTGCCAGTTCTCTGTTCAATTAAACACTGTAATTAGGAACTTATTCAGTCATGATCTTCAGACAATATACATTGATTGCTTTACCTACCTGTTGCTACTGGCCTGAGACATTAAATGCAATTTAAACAGAATCATTTTAAGAGATGTAATAAGGTTTAACCTGAGATGCAAAGTACAGTTGTACTTTCAACAGTAGAATGCTCTAGACATTCAGCAAATGAAGGCTAGAGTTTGGTACTAACACTGAGGTGCCAAACAGGACTGCTACCCAAAGAGACTATTACTCTGAAGAGTTTGATGGGAAAACAGACCCTGAACAATGCAATGAATATTATATGGAGAGAATATAGAGGAGACTTACACAGTCCAGCGCCTGGAGGTTCTCCTGTTGCCAAGGAAGCTGTGGGGATCTTGAAAACCTGGCTACTGGTAGTGTGACCCTGGCCTACCCTGTCAGCAGTGCCTGGGCACTTGTCCCTGCCCAGACCTGGGAATCAGGATCTCCTGCATTTTAACAAGAGTCAGTTTGAGAAGTTTGAGAAGCACTGCCCTGAAGAAAAAGCAACTTTCGTGCTGAATGATGGATGCAGTGAATCTGGAGGGAGAAACAGCTTTCTAGATGGGGTCAAAAAGGAAGGTGCTGGAAGATTCCCCACCCCGAGGAGGGCATGGAGCTGAGAACAGAGACACACCTAGGAAACAGTCCAAAATTTTGGTATGTTGAGTGCCCACTGGTACACAGAGAGGGCAATGAGATGAGGTCAGCAGAAATAGCCCCGGAGAGGGAAAGTACAATTGTGGGTTTGTTTTTTTAAAATAAAACTTTAAAATGTATAAATAAAAGATAAAATAAAGAGAATAAATTATGTATTAATCAAACATTACAGACATAGCCTCCTGTGTGTTCCCATTCACTCCCTTCCCATTCACCTCTGTCCTTCCTGGACCTGATTACTATCTTGAGTTTGAGTCTCACCATTCTTATGAATACTTTTATAATATTTATGCATATATTTGCATATAGAAACAAAACTGGACCGTTTTCATGCTATATTACTAATGCATATTTTACTATGCACACAATAAATATTTTTCTATTTTATTTTCCAGTTCAACATTATGCTTTTTGAGATTTATCTGTGTAGCACAAGAGGCCCTAGTGTTTGTTGTGCTGAAAAAGGAACCCAGGGCTTGCACACGCTAATTATGTACTGTTCTTCTGGGCTACAATCCCAGATTCAAGGTTAATTCATGTCTGACTATCATAGTTGAATATGTCAGTATCTATCTGTTCTCCCAGTGATGGATATTTTACTGTTTCCAGGATAAACGATGTTTACATGAGAGTACTATGGGTCTCCGAACACACATACTCAAGCTTTTCTTGGGAGTGTTTGTAGGACTAGAGTTGCAGGGTCATAGATAAACATACCTTCAACTTCGGTAACACTGTCAGATTGCCTTGAAAGGTGTTCATCAGTTTACACGCCTACCAGAAAGTATGACAGCCTCTGCTTTCTTCACATCTTTCCCAACACTGGCTTTGTCATGTTTAAAATTTTTGCCACTGTGATGAGAGGGTGATGGTATCTCACATCCGTTTCCATTTCCTCAGTTACTAGTGAAGCTGGCGTATTGTGTATTCATTAGGTTTCCTCTTTTGCGAATTGCCAATTTGTATCCACTGCCCACTTATCTATTAAGTGTTGACTCACACTGTTATGGTTTGTGTCTGGATGTCCTACACAGCTTCAAGCAGTCATGGATGGGGCTTTTTCAGAGGTGGCTGGATCTAGAGTGTATAACTCTGGAATTGATTCATGGTGCAATGTTAAAATCAAGGGTATTATGATTAAGGTGTGTGTGCTACCCACCCTATCAAACCTAAATAATATATAAGGGATAGAAAAAGTTGTGATTATCACTTCTTGCTTTGCTTCCTTCTTACCATGAACCATTTCTCCTATACAATACCTCTCTACCATGCCACCCTGCCTTGGAGCCAGCTGATTGTAGACTAAAACCTCTACAAACTGTGAGCTAAATAAACCTTTCCCCCTTTAACTTTGGGTGCTGAGTATTTTGTCTCGGCAACAAGAAAAAAATAACTAAAACAGATTTTTATACAGAGAATGGCGTCATTGCTATGACTGTACATGACCATGTGGTTTAGGACCGACCCTTTAGAGCTGGCTTGTGGAAAGGGAAAGAGTTAAGAAAGGTTTACAGATGTCAGCTGAAAAAGTAGAGCCAAAATGCCTGAGGCTGTACTTGATAAGCAATTCCAGTCAGAGCTCAGAAGCCCAGAATGCTGATAAAAATCCTACCCGTAAAGATCAGGGTCAGGAGGTATCTGCTGAGAAGGACTGCACTGGTTGGTAGACTCCAGACAATGTGTGTTATGGATTGACGGAAAGTTTGTCTGCATTTTGCTCCTGTCCGGTGACTTTCCCTGAGCCTGGATTAAGGGTAGCAGACTGATTAATCTTATAAAAGAACTTTCAAAGCAGTCTAAAGTCGAAGCAGTGGCATGGCTACTGTTGGGGGTTTTTAGTCAGATTTATGCTGAGAATCAAGAGTAAAGAACCCAACAAAGATGTTTTAAGTTAAGATGTTTTAAGTTTGGGGGGAAAAAAAGACGAACAAACAAACAACAAAAAGAAATACCTCCAATAAAGTTGCAGCCTGCAAAGATGAAATATAGGAAAAATTTGGTCACTAGCAAGACTAACACACACAAGTATTTCCAAAAAAGACAAGAAAAATATGACCCAAAGACAAAAAAAGAACAATAAGACTCCAGGCTTCATAGCCTAAGAATTACAAAGGTAAAAAATATTTACTTTTTTTTTTTTTTTTTTTTTTGTACCGGAATCAAACTCACTACCTCAGGCTTGCTAGGCAGTGCTGTGCCGCTGAGTTACATCCTGGGTCCCTAAAATCTTCACTGTAAAAGAGAATGCCCAGCGCGCCGTGTCCCAGAGTGGCAGCAGCCTGGAAGAAGCTGTTCCTCAAAATTTCGTTCGTAACACTCGACCTCTACAGCCAAGATGACTTAGATGTTAAAAATGTTTAACTTTCTTTTCATCTATACGAAGGCTTACAGCTAAAAATTTGCCTTAAATCTCAGAAGAGACTTTTAGACTTTCCAACAATGTTAAGACTGTTAAGACTTTGGCAGCTCTTAAAGACAGATTAAATGTCTTTTACGTAAAAAGATGTACCTAGTCTTTGGGGGACCCTAGGGGCAAAATATGGCTTGTGTTTAGAGGTACCCCTCCAAAGCCTCATGCAGTCATGGGTGGAGCTTTTGCAGAGGTGGCTGGATCTAGCATGTGTGATACTAAATTTGACTCATGCTACAGTGCTAAGATCAAGAGCTTTAAGATTTAAGGTATAAGTGCTATTTGCCCTAAATAGTCTGAATAAGGTATGAGATTTTTTTTAAAAACCTGTGGTTGTCCCTTACTGCTTTGCTATCTTCTGCCTTCCATAAACAGTTTCTCCTTTGCAATACCTGTCTGTCAGGCTGCCCCACCTTTGAGCCATCAGACTAAAACCTCTACAAACTGCAAGCTAAACAAACCTTTCCCCTTTTAACATTGGGTGTTGGGCATTTTGTCTCAACAACCACAAAAAATAGCTAAAACACATATGATGCAGAGAGTTGATAAAAGAAAAATTCTGAAGCCATGTGTGGTGGCATGTGCCTATAATCTCAGCACTTGGTAGGCCGAGGACAAGAAGATCACCAGGAGTTTGGGCCCAGCCTGGGCTCCATAAGTGAGTTCAAGGCCAGCCTGCACTATATAGTGAGACCTTGTTTTAAACCAAACCAAAACAAAAACAAAAATTCTGAAATGTTTTAAATTTAATTATAAGGGCTGGAGGATGTGGAAGGGAGGAGAGATAAGGGAGCTTGATTCATTAACAATAGTGGGTCAGATTTACGAAAGACCATTCCACATTGCTGAACTCCAGCAACCTGGACTCCAGGCTGTCAACCACCAGGGGACCCCACATCATGCTGTTAACTGAAATGTTTGGACCACTGCCATGTGCCGACCAATCCCGGAGCAAGTCCTTTTTTACAGATTGCCTCCCTGGCCCCAAACTTTCCCTGCTTCACATCTTGCTCCTCCCATCTACAGCCAATGTAGGTTCGGTGCAAACAATTATGCTTTTCTTCTCCAAAATTTTCATTGCAAAAATGTTCTTAGCTCTAGATCCAATGGACATTTTCCCAGTCTCAGTAAGCCCTGTGCTGGTAGTTAGGGGGAACTTGTCCCTGGACCTGCTCCTTCTCTGGTTGGCACCTGTGGCAGTTCCATAAAGTCTTTTATTTCAGAGAGTCTTAACTTCAGACATCTAAGTGGAACGGACGCTATTCCTTGATTAGTTATCTGTATCTACAGTTTTTCTCTTGGGCTTTTCTTGTCTTTTTCATGTCATTTAAAGTGTCTTTTTTTTTGTATTTAAATTTCAAGTTTTAGTATGATTGAAGAAGTCAATCATGTTCCCCTTTTTGTTTTGCACATAGGCCTGGGGCTTTATTCCCTTAATTGATATTATAATGATATCTTCCATTTTTATGCTAAAGATTTCAAAGGTATGGGTTTGGCATTTGGATCTGATTTTATGTTTTCTCAGATTGATGATCTGTTTTCCCACAATGATTTATTGGTTACTCCATTCTTTTCCTCTGAGCCATAGTGTCACTTTGTCCATGGGTCAAAATCGCACAATCTATGACCTTTCTTTCCTGCTCATAAGCCACACAGTCCTCGCACTGAGGACTTTAATGAGGGAGAATAGCTGAGGGGTAACTCTTCCAGTAGCCTGGAGATTCTTCACGCTCAGCTTTTCTGCATGAACTCTAGAATCATCTTGTCAAGTTCACACACACACACACACACACACACTGAGATGATGATTTGCATTGCACTAAACCTATAGAATAATCTAGGGGGAAAGTTTGCACCTTTAAAATTGACATCTCATTTTTGTTTGAGGATTTTCATTTATTTGTTCATAGTTTTTCATTCATTAGGTCTTATATCTTTCTAGAATTTTTTTTTTTTTTTGTACATGGGATTGAACTCACAACTTTGTGTTTGCCAGACAGGCTCTGATGCACTGAGCTAAATCCCCAGCCCCTCCCTTTTACTTCTTCTTGCCTAATTCCTTAAGCTGAATTTTGAGCACTGTGCCTATTTTTATACAACTGCAGAATACAAGAGTTATGGGGTCAAGGAGGTCTCCACTTGGATTTCCAAAGAAGGCCTGGGAGGCTGAGAAAAATGTGTGGCAGAGTCAAGAGTCCCTGACAGAAGGCCCTAGAAGGGCGAGGCATGATGTTTTGGGGGTGTGGCCAAGGCCTCAGTGAAAACCCCTGTAAGGTGGAGATGCCAGGAATGTGAAACATCAGCTGAGGAAAGCCACAGGAAATGAGTGGGATCAGCCCAACAGAGAGACCTGATGGTCTGCAGGCAGCAATACTGTGGGACTGTTGGTTATCCAGACCCTCCGGAACTGATGTCACCCTGCAGTGTCCGGGATGGAACTAGGACTTAATGTTTTCCCTGATGGATTTCAACCTTGCTTTGGTCTGTTTCTTTTCTATGCCTCTCTTCCTCACTTTGGAATAGGAATGTTTATCCCATACCACTGTATGTCTTTGGAATATGTAACTTGTGTTTTTATTTTTATGGTGATTCATAGATAAGTGTTTGGGACTCAGAGGAGACTTGTACTTAGATTTTTGATCAACTTTTGAGACTTTGAGGACAGAATTATTGCATTTTGCATTGTAAGCAAGACAATTACATCATGGTAAATGGAGCTATGACCCTGTTATTATGTTTATCTGGAGATTAAGTATGGCTTGAGGTGATGTTTTAAGTGGATTTAAAACACAATGGGTAGACTTCTGTCAGATAATTTTAGCTGCCAACTTGTTGGATTAGGCGGTTTCTGGAGAGGTGATTAGATTATGGGATGCTTTGCTCCCCGGTGGATTGATCCATTTATGTTCATAGTTGAATGTGCTCCCAGGATGTGGGACCTGGTGGAGATAGGTCATGGGGAGCGTGCCTCGGGAGGATGTATCTCTGCAACTCTTCCTCTCTGCTCTGCTTTCTGACCACCATGAACAGAGCAGCTTTCCTTCATCATGCCTTTCTGCCAAGATGTCTTTGCTTTGGAACCAACTAACCATGGATTGAAACCTCTGGAGCCAGGAGCCAAATTACATCTCTTCTCCTTTAAGTTAAGAGTGTTGGGAATTTTGTCTCAGCAACAGGAAATATGACCAGTATAAAGTGACATTCTTGCAATATCCCCATCTGTTATGGTTTAAATATGAAATGACTCCCCAAGTTTCATGTGTTTGAAAGATGGGTCGCTGTGGGCATAACCCAGAAGGTATATCTCCCTTCCCTGCTCCTCCCTTGACTCTTTACTTCCTGCAAGCTGTAAGGTGGGCAGCTGTCTATGACACACCCCTTCCACCATGCCACTTCTGGCCTGGAGCCAACTGACAATAGACTGAAACCTCTACAAACTGCGTGCTGAAATAAACTTCTTTAAATTGCGGGTGTCAGGTATTAAGCTGTGAGTGTGGGTGTCCTGGCAAGGAGAAAAGCTACTAAGATACCATCATATTGGCCACAATGTCCCACAGCTGAGCCTAAGAACAGTAAATTGTGACTTACCTCACTATCAGAAATCTGGAAAATGTGGTTTGATCTTTTGTTTACTTTAAAGTTGAAGAATAGAGAGGGAATTGGAGTCTCAGATGCTGAGAGCTCTTTGGGCTCTAATATTCTGTAATTTAATTTTATAGCATCTTCCCAAAGTATGGGACACACAAGAGTAAAAGAGGCAAAAAGTATGGGTCTTTTGACAGTTTCAGGCCACTGAACTGGGTTACAATGATCCTGATAAAAATGCATCAGAGCTATCGTAATGGGAGGCTGAGTTCTTGGAGAGGCCAAAAAATATTCAGAATGTCATAACAATGTTTATGTTATAAATAAGTAGTTCTAGAAGCCTCCTCTACTCAGTTTCTCATAAAATTCAGAGTAATCATAGTATCACATTTTAAATCAAGTAGAGGAGTGTGTGTGTGTGTGATTATGTATCTGCAGCATATACTTCTAGAAGACTCCTTCAGTCCAATGGGGGAAAATATAATCAAGGAATGTGAGAAATTAAACATATGGTAAAATTCATAGTCTAAATCTGAAAATTTAATTCATTCTAATATGAATAAAAAAACAGTGCTGTGGTTGGAGAGTTTTAGCTTTGTCTCCTGTGATTCATAGGCTGAGTCATTTCAGTGCACTGTCAGTTACAAAGGAGATGCATCCCAAGGCAGCAAGATGCTGCATGTAACAGCAGAATGAATGAATTCGCATCACAGCTTCTCTTAAGAGGCTGCCAGCCTCTATGGAATTTGTCTGCAAACATGAAGAAGATATTTGAGAACAGAGAAGAGGCAGCAGGCCTAGGAGGAAGCCTCACAAGTCTGAAACTCGGTTCTGTAAATTCTAAAAATAAGTGCTAAGTGATCCCTCTGTTAGAAATAAGCCAAGATTTCCATTTAGGAATTTTTAAAGTGTTAAAAAAATTTCTTCTGTGACCTGTCTTAAGAAAAAAAAATTCGGAAACTGGAGATGCAAGAACTCAGAGTTTGGACACTGGAGAATTCTGTACCTTCTGCATTTTAATCAGTATTTATTTTAAATAAACTATCAAGAGTGTTCAAATTTTCAGGTAAAATTTGAATCTCTTCTATTCTTGGACTGGGGCACGGTGACCTGGTTTCCTGTAAGACCCTATTTGCAGTACACAATAATCCCACCCTATCCTCATCTGTACTTTTAACCAGTGTTTCTACTATACAAATATTATAAAAGCATTCTTTTAAGCTAAAGGTAGCTCAGACATAAACCACTGCAGATGCTGATCAGAAAAGAAACAGAACAATGGGGAACTGAAATGTCATAGGCTGAACTGTGTCCCTCCCAAATTTATCTGTTGAAGCGCTAACCCTCAATATGACTGTATTTGGGGAAAAAAAAGACCATTAAAGAGGTAATTAAGGTTACAAGAGCTCTCAGGATGGAGCCCTAATCCAGTCCAACTTATAAGAAAAGGAAGAGACCCCGGGAGGGCTGTGCACAGAGGAAAGACCACATGAGGCTACAGTGAGAAAACTGTCATCACACTGCTTGGCCAAAGATGCAGGGTTCTGGAGAAATTGATTTTGCCAACACCTTGATCTCTGACTCCAGAGGAGAAAGAAAATTAAGCTGCTGTTTAAGCACCTCAGTTTGCAGGGCAGTACTTTGTTATGGCAACCTAAACAGACGGATACAGGAAGTTACATTTATTAGTCAACCACTGGTGGCAAGCATTGACATAACACTCAGCACATGCCAGTAATTTATTCCTCATAGCAGCCCCACAAGGTAGGTAAAAGTCAAGAAAAATCAAGGTCACAGAGAAGCAGCTGGCTCAAGGTCACACGATGCTGGACTTTGAAACTGAAGTGTTGAATTTGATTTTAAAACGCACACATTTTTCACTGCTAGAGATTTTCGACCTCTGTCCTACCCAAGATCTACTGAATGAATGAATGACTGTAAACTCCAGTTTACATCCCCACCTCCACCTCGGTCCATGAGGCTGGGTGAAGAAAGTTTTCTTGTCTTGTGGTTTTTCAGTATTCTGTCGTAGCAAAGTAGATACCTTAGATTAACAAACTAATTTAATGTCTTTCTTATCCTGTCAACTTTTCTATAATTTTCACCAATTTTTATAAGGAAAATTTTCAGCAACATCAATTTCAAACCCTAAAATCACCTCTGGACACCATCTTGGATAATCACACAACCACACTAGTCCTTGCTTCCAAGACTTTTACTCTACATACTTAGGTATTTATATTTGGATGTAAGAATTACTAGCATAGAATTCTCTGCCATTTCTGGCTCATTTGTTATTAGCTGCATCCAATAGAACACATCAGTACATAAAAATATACAATTATTTATGAAAAACTTACAACTATATCCTAATACTTAATGTTTTTTCAATATGGAAATCTGTTTATTGTATTCTCATCAAATTGTGTGCATCCATAGTTATTTTTGGCTATTGAATTATTTTTTTTGCAGGGAATTGGACAAATACCAGATATTTCCCAACTGTGTCTACTGAGCTGTCTAATTAGTTTCACTGAGAAAGATAGTTACTTGTATGAGCTAGCCCATTACTTTCTTAACATAAAAAATATTTTTTCTCAGTATATATCATATCCCTGAAGGTAAGGATTCACTGGAATGCTTCACAAGTAGACAGGAATATAATTTCCTTCTATTGTGATGTTTTTGAGGACTTGTTTTTAAATTTCTTTTCCACTACTTTAAGAATGCAATAAATTCAGAAACCCACTTAGACCTCCAGGATTGTTAGCTAGTTTCCAAACTGTTTCTCCAGCGAAAAGGTAGTGAAAGGAAATAAGAAAATGGTAAAAATCAACAGTGACTCCATTCTTTAGCTGCCGCTTCCATCTGACACCTCGGGCTGAGCAGTAACGGGCCTTGGCGGTTAACTGATTAATGACCAGCATGCCTGGGACACTCAGCTGATTCGAGTCAGCAAGGTTGCAGCAGCACTGTAAGGGGAGAACAGGAGAGGAGAATTGCGTTCTGATCGCCCTCGGTAGAGCTCTGCTGCTATTAACTTTCTTGTGGCTGCTTTTCTTCTGAGCAGCTTCTGCTCTTCTCTTTAACTGCTCTTGTCTTCTCCTTGGCCAAGGATGGCTGCTTCTCTCTTGGAAAGCACTCTGATCTTCGCCTTCACCTTGAGCGTCATCTCCGGGTTCTTGGTACTGATTCTTCAGCTTCCAGCATTGTCCTGCAGGCCTCAGACTGTAGCCTTTCATGCTGCCCGTGGGCTTTCCGGGGCAGACCCTCAAGTCTTCCCTTACAGATTCCTCAGCCTCCTGATAGGGACGTGCATGGGACATGCCCTGGGATCCGGGCCCTTGGCTGAATTCTTCAGATCTCTAGCACATGGACAGATCTCCTGCACTCTTCTACATTTGACTTAGTGGGGAAATAGGGTTGGAGACTGTTGTAAATGTCTGGGTTCTGTGTTAAATCTGTTCTCTAGCGAACACTGACTGCACCATATACCCCCCACATGAGGAGCCCCAGGCCTGTACCCTCCCCAGCAGCACCCCAGGCAAGGGAATGAAGTCGGCTGGAGACAGGCAAGGAAGCGGCTGTGTGTCTGCAGTCCTATCCTATCCTAGCTCTTCTTTGCCAAAAGCAAACAAATGCAAGATGAACATGGCTCCCGGAGAAGATCTGACGGAGAATAAACAGCCTGCAGCACCTACACAGAAGGCAGGCTCTACCAGAGGGACAAACCTATGTGACGGCTGATGAGTCTCATTCTTTTAAACAGACAGATTTTGTGGCATGTGAATTCTTATCCTCAATATTAAAAATTTGAATGAGAAAACAAAAATCTACATTAAGAAATACTGACTTAATGAGACCCTGTATCAAATAAATAAATCCAGGCAAGCTCTGGATTTAGCTCAGTGCAAAGACGCTGGGTTCCAGCCTTAGTACCAGGGAAAAGAGAGAGAGAGAGAAAGTCCATTTTAGATACATGAAGGAGGAAAAGAAATATGTAAATGTAGGGACAGATGAGATCTTTAGGTAGGATTAATTTAGGGAACCAGGCCTATTTAAGAAGTAAAAGAAATAATACAGCAAAAAGCCAGTCTGCAACTTGACACCTGTCTTGGGCCTTCATTCCTAAATTCTACTTTATGTAGGTTACTTCCTCTGAAGGAAGTTACTGCATTTCCCCTATTAGCTCACCTAACCCAAGCCCCTGGCAATGAGCCTAACAGCCAATCAATTATCCATCATGAAGGGGGGTGGAGATGGGACCCCAATCCTCTAAAAGTGAGACTGGTGGCCAGCACTCAGCGACGTCTCAGCTCTGGACCCCCCATCCCTCCAGAGCAGCTTCCTCTTGCAGTATTTACAATATAGTTACTTTTGCTTTGCATTTGTCTTCTGACTTCTCTTCCTCTTTCAGTGTCAATCACAAGCCTAGCAAGGGTGAGTATGGGGACCCCTGGCACCAGACCCACAAGACACAACACAAGGGAAGAAAAAGTTTATGTGCACGCATATAAGACATACATGCTTGTGAAGAATCTGAAACACCAAGAGAGAGATCACCTTAGTCTGAAGAAAAGGAAGACTAGTTCAAAGGGTGCTGTATCTGCAGGTTGTTTGTACCCACACATGCACTGTCACAGACACAAGTCTTAGCAAACAGCAGGAGACTCCTATATCCAATAGGCAAAGAAGACCTTTTGTTCCTAAAGTAGCCATAAGATGACAGGATACCCAAGATTTAACTCAGTATCTTCTACTTCTGCCCAAGGGGTGAAAGGAAAACCCTTTGCTGCAGGCAGGACCTTAAATGTCCCTCAAAGTTTATATGTTGAAAGTTTGGTGCCCAGCTGATAGTGCTGTTTGGAGGTGGTGGAAATCCTAAGATGTGTGTCTGAGTGGCAGAAGTAAGTTCTGAATATCTGACTAACACATCCCCTTCAGCTTGGAACTATATATGCATTATCCATTTCCAAGTACTATAATGAAATCCCTGAGGCTCAGTAACTTTATTTTTAAAAGTTTATTTAGCTTACATTTCTCAAGGTTCAAGGGCATGGTATCAGTACTGACTCAACTCTGGTTAAAGATGCAATTGCAGGTAGAATCACAATGGTGAAAGCATGAGAGACAGACAGACAAAGAGAGGGCCTGGCTCTACCTCCTAAGGTTTTACCACCTCCCAGTATCACCACAGTGAGATTCAATCTTCAAGCATTTGAATTCTTGGGAGTCAACCCACACCCAAACCATAGCACTACAGATAATAGCCTGCTCTTCATGTGTGATTTATGCCTCAACTTGACCACAAATTGCCCAACTCATGACACTCTGTGACAGCCCATCGGGGGAAAAATCTTATTACATCTCATTTATAAGTGAGCCACATGACCAATCTTTTTGGAGTGAACTTCAGCCATGAATCTAGCTTCCTTGGTTAGCTCTGTCCTGTCTGTGCCTCAGTCTTTCGGTTCCATGCCTCACTCCTCAACCCTGAGCCAAGTGTCGTGTTGGCTCTCCAGGCAGAACTGACTGATAGGGCCCTAGGTTCTCCCTGGTGAATGCTGCCCCTCTGTTCTCAAGCTTTGAAAGTCTGTCACAAGTCTCTGGGCACAAGATCTAGGTCGAGTTTAGCAAGCATAATGTCTGTCACGTACATTTCTTTTAAGATCATTGCTACCCCCTGAATCATTTCAAATATTTCCTTTCAAATAATCCTCTCTTTTAACCCAAGATATCAGTTCTTATTTCTTGATGACCTTAAGCAACCAGCTCCTAGGAAACATGCCCAGGAGGAAACTGACATTGCATTTAGTAGTGCAATGTGTAGGTGTAGGATGTAGCTCCTCAGTACAGTTGTGCTTAGCATGCAGAAGGCCTTAAATTCAATCCTAGCACCGAAAATAAGATAAAATTTGTAGAGAAGTGCAATGTATAAGTGTTATATGGCCTGAGAGGAGGTACACTAAACCAGAAAGTTAAGAGAGGCATGATGCTTGAAGTGGGGTTCCCGAAGGAGTTAGTGCTTTGCTCTGCTTTTAGAATGTATATCTTTATAATTTTGAAAAATCCCAAGAAATGCTTTTTAAGTGGAGAAAATTTTAATTGCACAAAAATAATTCTTGCCTAGAGCAAAAAAAGTGCAGATGGCCATAAATCATTTAAGAGGATTGACTTAATACCCAAAGCCTTCATATGTGAGTCTGTTTTTCTCAGAAATAATATTCTATGCAATATTTAAGGTATATCTAAAAGAAAGGAAAGATAAAGAATAAGAGTGTCACTCGTGTCCCCTTTACTCATTGAAGAAGGAGAACACAGTCCATAGTGAATGTGCCCCACTCACCCCATCCTGGTGGAAGACAAGGGTGACATACCAATAATCCCAAGAGAAGGGAGAATTGCTTGTCATCTGTGACCGACACAGTCACTCACAGAAGAACCGACCTCTGTTGTCTAGAAGGGAGTTTCAGAAAACACTTCTCAGGGAAGCAGAGAGATTTGAGAACAGACCCAGGCTGATGAGTGACCACTTTATGTTGGCTCTGTCTCTTCTTCCTGTGGTACAGAGGGGTTAGTTGAGGAGGCATCCATAATAAAGCCAGCCCCAAGCCCTGCGAGTAACGGGCCCTACCAGCTGCCCAGTGATTAGCGCTGCTTCCGTGATCACGTTCTCCACGGTGGTGGCCTCTGCTCTGCCCACGGTGAGGATGACTCAGCTACACGCGCTCCCTAACATCCCTCAGGACAGCATCTAAGTGTCATCCCACTGGCTCCGTGATCCCGCCCCTGAGCGACACTGTCACTTCCTGAAAGTCATAAATCAACGGGAGCAGATCTCTGGTGAATGAAATCTTCTGTTTTTACTTATTTTTCATTAACACTTGAAACTTGATTTTTCTTCAGTACACTTTTACATTCTGCAAAATCAACTATGATAGACAGGTCTTTGGAAATTAAAGACAGCGTTAAAGAATCTGTCCATTCCGTATACCCCAAACAAGATTAACAGTGGTTATTATATTGCACATTGTTGTCTTCAAAGTAGTTGCTTGTATTACCAGCTATAGGCTTGCAAAATTGATCAAACAATATAAGCACTGTTCATTTCAATAAACTGATAAAGTAGTACAATTATCTTAGCTATCTTGTAGCTTCCTTCTTTCTGTTTGAGCAGTTTTTTTTTCCTCTCACAATATCTATTGTAGATTTTAGATCTTATTTATTTTTCAGTTTCTTATACTAGGGAGACAATACAGTATTTACACATGCAAGTGTGATTTATTGCACTCAGGAATATGGCTTCTAGTTGAATTCATTTGCCTATCAAAGCCTCCAGGTAATGTTTCTTTATAGCTGAGTAGTACTCCGTTGCATAAAAATATCACATCTTTTTTATACATTCCTTAAATGATGGGCATTTGGCCTGTTTCCAAGATTTGACTATTACAAATTGTGCTGCTATAAACATGGGTGCACATATATTGTGGTGGTATGATGTTTTCAATTCTTCTGGAAAAATACCCAGAAGGGGAATGGCTGGGCTGAATGGGACCTCTTATCCTAGTTTTCTGAAGAATCTCCACACTGATTTCCACAGTGGGTTGCACCAGTCTACACTCCCATCAACGGTGGAGAAGTGTTCCTTCCCCCACAGCCCTTCCAATATTTGTTATTAGATGATTTTTTGATGATAGTCATTCTTTCTGGAGTGAAATGATATCTCAGTGTTGTTTTTAATTTGCATTTCTCAAATGACCAATGATGTTGGACATTTTTTAATATATTTATTTGCCATTTATATTTCTTCATCTGAGAAGCACATATACATCTCAGATGCCCATGTTTGAATTGTTTCTTCAAATTTGGGGGTCTTGCTTTTTTAAAAAAATTCTTTATATGTTCTAGATAGAAGTCCTTTGTCCTAGGGACAGTTAGTTAAAATTTTTTCCCAATTCATGGCTTTTCTTTTCTGTTGGTGATTTCTTTTGCGATGCAAAAACTTTTTAACAAGATGAGACTCCAGTTGTTGATTCTTTGAAGTATTTCCCAAATAGTTTGGTTTATGTTCATGAACTCTCTGACTACCCCTATGTCTTCAACATTTCTACCTACTTCCTCTTCCAGTAGATTTATTGTTTCTGTTTTAATATTTAGATCTTTGATCCATTTTGACTTTAGTTTAGAGCATGGTGAGAGGCATGGGTCTAGTTTTAGTCTTCGCCATGTAGAGAGCCAGTCTTTCCAGCACCATTTATGAAAGAGGCTGTCTTTCTTCCAGTGAACACATTTGGTTTCTTTGTCAAAGGTGGCTGAATGTATTTGTAGTTCTGTCTGCATCTTCTAATCTGCTCCATTGATCTTCAGGTCTGTTTCTTTGCCAGTACCATGATGATTTTATCACAATAGATTTGTAGTAAAATTTCAAGTCAGGGTTTGTGATGCCCTCTGTCTTGTCTTTGTTGCCCAGGATTGCCTTTGCTGTTCTAAGTCTCTTCTGGTTCCAAATGAAGTTTAGGAATGTTTTATCTAGATCTGTGAGGTGTGCTAATGGTGTTTTGATTGGGATTGCATTAAATCTGTATCACAGTTTTGGGAGTATGGCCATTTTCACAGGCAATGTGGTTTATCTTCTTTTCTACAAGAGAGTTGATGAAACCCAAGTTGATTTTATGTAAATAAATTAAAGAATGCTCACAAAGAGGGAATAAAAATAAGAACCAAAAACTGAACTTTATCCAAATTACAATGATATAGCCTTCACTTACTGCCCATGTTTGGACTCTTACTGCTGTTTGTTTTACTGAAGGAAAAACAATTTCAATAAAGCTAAGTATGTGCAAATAATTGTATGTCAGTACCAAGTGTGAATGCTTATGGTCCCCTTATCCTGGTACCTAGACTATGACACAGGAATTGTCTAAACATCAGTGTAGCATTGTTCATCAGCAGTATCAGGTTTATGCAAAGTATGGCATATACACACCAGAACAATGTCTCTTATCAAAGAGAGGGTACCCATTTGTTTTTCTCCACCCATTCATCAAGGCTGGAAATGATTCGTGATCAGAGCATCAAGATCAGATCCTCCAGGGCAGCTGTTTCTCCCTAATGCCATTTATATGGTTCCTCCAATTTGGAAAATGAAAAAGACAATAAAAATATCAATTGAGAACTAAGATACATACTGTGTCTAAAATCATAATATATGACATGTAAAACCATCTATATCATAATATCTTATGCAGTTTGCCAAAAGTCAACTTAGATGTAGCCAAACACACCATAAATTTCAAACAACAGTTATGATCTCAAAATGGCTCTGCCACCAATCTCTACCCTACCCCCAAACATGGGGCTCAGGTGGGGGTGGTTTTCTACCCTATTTCTGACTATTTTCCTCTTTTGCCATTTTTATTAAGGATGTTGGATAGACTTCTCAGTCTCAGTCTCCTCCACATTTCATTCTGATGTGATCATAGCAGTCCTAACAAAGCAGGTCATATTTAAGAGCGATAATTCTTTTGCCTTCATTTTATAGACAGAACAAGCGAGGCCAGAGATGCTATGACTTGCCCAAGAGCCTGTTAGTCAGCAGTAAAGTCAGAGCTGAGATTCCAAAATCTTAGCTCTCAGCACAGTCTTTTTCTAATGCAGATTGAGCAATACTAATTGGATAATGCACATAAAGGTCAAAAGGAAAGGTCCATTCCATAAGCCTTGCCTCATCCTTGCATCATACATCCTCCTAAAGACATAAAACCATATTCTTGAGATGTTTCTACCAATACTCAAGGGTTGAATCTTGCTGGCCACTAATGTCTACTTCAAGCCTAAAGTCCTATGAATTTGTATTGTGAGTTTGCCATAAATTTCTCAGCAATCACACTAGCATGTCAGGCCTTCTGAAGCTAGAGGAAGAGAAGATTAGCTAGGAGACTCCAGTGGCCTTGATTCAGTAATTGCTTTCATGCAGTTAGCATCAGGCTTTTTCGGCCAGTGATGATTAATTCAATTTTCTTCTGCCACAACTTGTTTAATACACTTTTCTTACATAATCTCCTATTAAAATTCTTGTGATTAAAAAATACTGAGCTGACATATGAACATAAATGGAAAATTTCATGGAGGGAGGTTAACCTCAGAACCTACTTTTACATTCTCTCCGGACAAGCACCAGTGAGGTAAAACTGATAACAAGTATTGTTCTGTGGGAGTGAGTGTAATAATGGCCCTTTTCCATTGTACAAGGGTACTTAGGCTCTCGTGGCCATAGACATACCTGCCATTGCTCCAAAGGCAAGAAGTTGATTGAACCCTGTAACTGGGATAGTCACAACCCACAGATTTTTCATGGGATGAGTCAAATTACCGCTCTGCCTTAAGGTGAGAAGTTTTGGAGGGAGAGAAGAGGTGTTCCTGCCTCTGGTTTATTCTCATTACATCTAATGCCAGCCCAAATGATAGCATAGGCCTGAGAAAGGGCTCAGAGCTGCCCCTTTTACCTGCTGCATTTTACAGGACCCAGTGACTTCTGAGCGCCCAGGCCTGTGCTGCACAACCCCTTCCCTGAAATGCTGTGTCGATGTACAGCATTGGCAGCTCTCCCTGGCATGGGGCAGCGCACACACATCTCCAGGAGAAGCCTGGGGGCTGCTGGAGAACAGGCCTGGAGTTTACACTTCCCCCTCCAAGGCTACATTCTCATCTAGGTGAGGAATTCAAGGAAATATTTTGCATGAGACATACCAGATTATTTTGTGGAATCAAAACTAAATAAAATCATGTTCAACCATGGAGACTGATTTTCCACTCATGTTTCCTGTGCATTAAAGTTGACTGCAGGGCTGGGGGTGTAGCGCAGTGGTAGACCAAGTGCTTAGGATGCACGAGGTCCTGGGCAGTGCCCATTACAGCCTCTGCCTTGGACATTGCCAGCTGTTTATCTAGGCGGAGGGAAAAGATGAGCCAGAAAATCACACATGGAACCTTGAAACATCTGCCCGGGTACTCACTTCTGCTCAGATTTCATCGGCCAAAGCAACTCACTCATGGGACCATTGGGATGTTTTCTTGGGGAATGGGGGAGGTATAAAATCTATGGAACAAAATTAGCAAATATTTTATGAACAATAAAACAATCAGGAATGTTAATTGAATGCTACCTTAAAGTTTGCAATACTTCAATTCAAAAGAAATTTGGAAGGGCAGAGACCACCAAGCTGGCTCGCTCACTCTTTCCCTCTTTCCTTCCTGCCTATCTTCCTTCCTTCCTTCCTTCCTTCCTTCCTTCCTTCCTTCCTTCCTTCCTTCCTTCTTTCTTCTTTCTTTCTTTCTTTCTTTCTTTCTTTCTTTCCTTCCTTCCTTCCTTCCTTCCTTCCTTCCTTCCTTCCTTCTCTTTCTTCCTTTCTTCTCTTTCTTCCTTTCTTCTCTTTCCTTTCTTTCTTCTTTTCAGGCCCTCATGCTTGCCAGGTAGGTGCTGCCTATTTTTACCTATCAACAAAATCACCTTTTACCTGATGCTTGGCTGCTCTGAATTACGTCTCTTTAGACTTTTTCCCCCCTTTATTGTAATACATACATCATATTCAAACAATAAAAATAAAATAAGGAAAATATGGCAGTCTCTCAAAAAATTAAAAATATAACTACCACATGATCCAACAGTCCTACTATTGGATGTATATATATATAATCTCCAAAGAATTGAAATTAGTCTAAAACTGATATTTCATCCCTGTTCATAGCAGCACTAGTCACAATAAACAAGAGCAGGAAGAATCCCAAGTGCTCATCTACAGACAAGTGGATTAACAAAATGTGGACCAGATATACCACAGTATTATTCAGCATTCAAAACGAAATTCTGACACTTGACAAAACAGTCAGACCTTAAAGGCAGTATGCAAACAGAGGTAAACTAGACACAAAAAACAAATACTATATGAGTTCACTTATCCAGGATACCTAAAACAGTTAAATTATAGGATCAGAGAGTAGAATAGAAGTCCCAGGACTGGGGAAGAGGGCAGTGGGGATTTGTTTAGTGGGTATAGAGTTGTTTAGAAAGTGAAACCGTTAACTGAATTGAAAATGTTACCCGGAAATTGTTAAGATGGTAAGTTCTATATATTTTTTAAAACAAAATTTAAATGTTTTTAAATTTTAAAATAAAAAGATAAATCAAGAATCTTCTTGATGACCACTCTTCATATTTACCTCCCCAGATGTAGCATATGCTTATGAATTTGGCAAATATCCATCCATTTAGAAAATATATTTAAATATGTATTTAAAAATAGAAAACCATTTATTTTGGGCTTCAATATATAGTACATAGCATTGAGTATATCTTTTCAGTAACATGCTTTATTCATGTGATCGTTCACAGCTTAGAGATATTTCAAAGCTGGTACACAAACTGAAAAATATTTCTTTTAAAAATTATCTCAAAGATATAAGATATATAAATGATATGTATGTACATATCATTTATGATATAAAAATACAGGGGCTCAGAGAAGGATATGTGTTTAAAACATTTGACTTCCGGGATTTAGTACACATACACACAAAAAAAGATGAGCAGATTATTTAACTTTTCTACTGTTAATGGACATTTAATCTGATTTCCAATTTTTCACTAACTCTCTGTGTTTACATGCAATATTATCCTACACTGGGTATTGATAGCTCTCTACAATGGTTAACAAGAAGTGGATTTTTAGACCATCTAATATGTGTCCTCAGTGCTGCAATTATGCTGCCACATTGTTCTTCAAAAAGTTGAGCAATCTGCAAGACAGGAAAATGCCATTTCCCTACTACTCAACCACACCTGCTGATATCAGCCTTTCAGTTTTGCCAGACTGATGGTTGGATATGGTATCTCATTTCCAGTTTAATTTACATTTCATTGATTACTATAGACTTTGAGAATCCTCCCTCTTAGTCTTTGGTCATTTATTTGTTGTCCTTGAATTGTTTTCTCTCATTCGTTGCCCATTTTTCTATTGCACTTCCTCCTACTGGTTTCTAGGAATTGCTTAAGTATTCATTGTTTGTCTCTTACTATAAATGCTGGAAATAACTTTTTGCACCACTTTTCAACACTGCTTATTAGACTTTTCACTTCTGGTACAAGTGTAATCTTTGTTATTTACTTCATGTCTGTACATACAAAGGGCTGTTTCTGGACTCTGTATCATAGTTCACTGATCATTATTTATCTTTTCCCTTTATAACATACTTTTAAAATTATTATAACTTAAGGTGTATCTTGAAACCTCTCATTCTTCTATTTCAAAATATGTGAAGCTAGACTGGTGCATAAAATATTTACCATGTGTTGAGGAGAGTGTTTTGACTGAACCAACATTGCAAAGAATTTGGGGACAGCCAATGGTGGCAGCAGGTACCAATAGCTCCACTTGGGAGGATACCTCAAGTGCAGAAATTTGAAGCCAAGGTGGGCAATATAATGGGAACTTGTCTCTTAAAAAAACACTAATTTGGGGACAACTGATATTTTTAAAAATATTGAATCATCCGAACCAGAAACATGGTACAACTCTCCATTGATTCAGATATTCCTTTTTGTCTTATTTAATAAGTTTTATTTTGTTCTTGTGTTGTATCTTGCTATAATGTTTATTCTCAGGAATTGAGGAGGTTGCATTCATGTTGTGAATGGCATTATTTTTCAATTATGTTTTCTAATTGGCTTTGGTTAGAGTATTGGGGTGCTATTACTTTTCATGCACAAGTTTACACCCATGCATGCTGATGAGCTCTCTCATTGGTTACATAACTTTTAATGTATTTTCTTAGGTTTTATGGGTGGGTAATCATGTCACTCTTCACCAAAAGCATTATTGCTTTTCCTTCTCAGTATTGATATCTTTTTTCATTTCTTTATTACATTGGCCAAATCTGTCTAACACAATGAATGACATAGCACCCTCTCTCTGTTTTTTTTGTTTGTTTGTTCATTCGTTCGTTTGTTTGTTTTTTGTTTTGTACTTGGTATCGAACTCATGACCTCACATTTGCCAGGCAGGTGCTTATACCACTGAGCTAGACACCCGGCCTTCTCTGTTCCTTTTATAAAATGTTTCTAATCTTCTGTTATTCAGTATGATATTTGCAGTAGATTTTTGGCATATACGCTTATTAAATCATACTTCCAATAAGAAAATGAAGGCATTTTGAAATAGCATAATTCAAGAAGAAATTCTGCATGAAGTTGATCCTCATTATTCATGATTCTGTATTTGTGAAACTAATGCTAAAATGCATTTGTAGCCCTAAAAGCAATACCCACCTCACTTCTTCAGGAATTCACCTACATGCACAGAAGGGTGAATAACTTAAGTCTTGAGTACCCCATTTCTGGCAGACATGGAACAAGGTGAACTTCTGCCTTCCTCTTTCAGCTTGTGTACCCACAAACGAGTGTCTATTTCATGTTGCATTTTTCTTGGTGATGTAAGTATTCAAAATGGCTCCCAGGAATCATGCAGAGGTGCTCTTGGAGTGAAAGAAGGATGTGTGCCACATCTGTATGTAGGAAGTACATGTGTCAGGTCCTTCAACATGAGGTACAGGGCTGTTTGCTGTGAGTTCAATGTCAACAAGCTATGAGTTAAGTACGGTGTCTTTAAGCATATAACACATATAAAACAAGTTCCTATATTGATGACTTCATGACAGCATTGTGACTGGAGGCTTGTAGGAACTTAACCAGGTATTTCTTTGAGAAGCAGTATTCAGTATTCACTGATTTAACATACATAGTGACTTGGTAGAACAGAGTGGCCTCAGGTAAGGAGAATCCACTGTGTGTACAAAGATTTAGGAGCAGAGTACCAGGGCTAGAGCAGCTACCCAGGCTAAAGGAGCGACAGCATTTTCCCCACCTCTAAGTCAAAGGACAGGCGGAGGAGCAGGTACCAGGGTGCAGTGGGGGGATCCTGAGAGTCAGCCACCCTGAGGCACAGTCCCAACTCAAGTGACCTTTTAAAGAGGCCACAAAGGAGCAAACTCTTTGCTCATCTTCCTCCTACTTCTTGCAGAGCTCCTGCTGGTCCCTGTGGGTAGGGAACCAGAGACCACAGTAGGGGAGAAGCCCTTACTGTGGATCTATGCAGAGGAGTGCAGATTGGAATTAGGGGCACAGAGAATATTATCAGGATGGTGCATCAAGTGGAGGAAAGGTCTCTACGTTCCTAACTTACCAGCAAGACTGAGCAATCAGGAATTTTATCTAATTATCCTTCTGCATCAATAGTTTTCTCCTTGAATCTGTATTCTGTTATGGCAACAGAAAATGGACTAAGACAGCAGTGTAGGAGCAGACCCTGGATTAATTGAGTGCATCCCCAATTCTTTTATAGGTAGAGAGTTAGGCTTTCCATCCTTTTCCTTTTTTACTGCAAAGATTTCTGCTTTCTATGCCAGTATCTTTATATACTTGTACCTTTATTTTCATGAGTTGAATCCCAAAAAAGTGTGTTTGTTTAGTGCGCCAGTTAATCTTCATTGTCAGATTGACTGGGTTAAAAGACTCCTGCAGGGGACTGGATTGTGGTGGCACTGTACTGATGAGGGTATTCATCCGGTGATGCTCACAGCTGAATGTGCCGTAGTGAGGGGTGCCCAGCTGCAGGTGGGTCACTAGGGACCTGGTTTGCTCTCTCTCTCTCTTTCTCTGAAGCAGGGTCTCACTGTATACTTCAGGCTAGCCTTGAACTCTCTATGCAAACACTTGGTGACCCTCCTGCCTCAACCTACCAAGTGTTGGGATACCATATGTGCACCTCTACGTGAGGAAGAAGTCTGTATCTCTTGCTGGCTCTGTTCCTCTGCTCTGCTTCCTGGCTGCTCTGTTCCTCTGCTCTGCTTCCCGGCTACCTGAGAGGAGCAGCCTTCCTCCCTGAAGCTCTTTCACTATACTGTTTCTACCTTAAAGACAACTGACCATGGACTGAACCCTATAAAGCTATGAGCAAAAATAAATCTTTAAGATGTGTATATTGGGTAGTTTGTCCCAGCAACCAAAAGCTGATCAATATATTGGATAAAGGAAGTCTAATAGAGGGCTCTTTGTTTCCATTGGGTCCTACTCCATGAATATGCAAGACCCTGGGTTCAATTCCCAACACCACTCAGATGCCCAGAAAATGATGTGTGTGGAAGTGTGCAATGACTCACACACAGCAGGTATTTGTGGAAGATGCCCTCAGTGCAAAGCAAGAAATCAAAACTGGCTGTGCTGTCTGCACTTGGCAGATCATGGAAATAGCAAATGGGGCTATTTTTCTAGCAGAAAAATCTCAGGGGAAGGGCTCGGCTTAGGAAGGGGAGTTGACTTTAGGGACCCACAAAGTCCAAAGCTCGTCCACCCCCAGCTCATGACAGAAACAAACTAGCAATACTTTTCCCAACACTCAATCCAGAGCTATCAGAAAACTGGCCCAGGTTATAAGAATGAATAAGAAGCCCAAAGCCAGCAAAGCCAGTGCCTGCCTTTTTTCTGCAGAGCACCATTTACCATTTACCACTGAGTAAAATGCTGTCTTAACTTACTGCCCTTGATTCGCAAGCAAGATCAAGTTCACTGTGGATGCTTCTGTGGTTTGGTTGCTGAATGTCCCTCAAGGGTCCATATGTCAAAGGCTTGGTTCCCAGGGTGGAGAGCTGAAGAGGTGGGTTATGGCGGGGAGGGAGGTATTTAGGTCATTGGGGGATTGGGAGGGATTGTGACACCCTCTCTCTCCTTTGTTTCCTGGCTCTGAGGTGAGTGGTTTTGCTCTGCCACAAGGATCTGCATGGTGTGCTACCTCATACCTTTCCTCAGAAATATGTAACAGACCCAAAACAATGGGGTCAACTGGTTGTGGACCAATGGAAGTTCCAAAACTGTGAAACAAAGTAAGCCTTTAATCTGTGTGAGTTAATTATTGCAGACGTTCCATTATGCCAATAGAAAACTAACATAGAACAATAGCATTTGGAAACTGGAACACTCACTAGAAGTTACTGAAGCATAGAGAGTTGGCGAACATGTCGAAGTCTCAAAGCAAATTATTTTCATGCTTTGGAAGAACTGTTTATAGAGTCAGGCTTCCTAGAAGCAAAAATCTGGAAAAGTTATCATATTTTAAAAGGTAGGATAATATTCTAAGGCTCTAAAGTTTCTGCTATGTGAACTGATCATTTATCAAGATTATCAATTATATTTTCTAAGTTTGCCCAGGACAGACCTCAAATATTTGGTATTCAAAGTCATGGTAACATCCGCATTTATTTTACCGGAACACATATTTCTTCTTGTTGCAATCTTATGCTTTAGATTTTCCTGTTTTAAAACCTAAAATTGTCTGGTATTCTTTCAGAATCAAGTTAGACCTGTTCATGGTTGAACAGATGAAAAGAACAAGAACAAAACTTATCTATCATAGTGGGTTTTACAGTCTCATGGGGCAGAATTTTAAAACCTCTTCCCTGAAGCAAAATATGAGGAAGACATCATCTCCTGAATCTTCCTCTATGTAACCAGTTGTATCAGAAAAAAACAAGCAGAGGATTTTAAAGAGCAAAAAATATAATTATTATCTTCTTGCTCCATAATGATACCATGTGTTTCCTTCAGCAAGAGCCTAGCTGTTCCCTAAACCCCACTTTGTCTCCCCCAAAAGCAAATTCATCCCGCTTTATCCCCATTTAGCTTGTTTTAACTTGGTGTTAACATAGGATGTCTGCATTTCTCATATCCAGGAAGACAGTATGGATTTAGTGTAGACCTTAAGGCTATCTTCACAGATAACATGCTCACTCTGTAATTACCCTGCAATTGTCTCCGGATTTTCTCCAAATTAAACTTGCCATAACCCTTTTTGAGTCTGTTTCATACACATGTTCTCTCTTTACAATTATTCACTGCATTCTAGGACAAGAGTTAAACCTCAAGCACTACTGCAGAAATATAAAATGATAAAGAGATCCAATTGCTTTGAAGCGTTATTCATTATGAATGTCATTAGCTGAGGCACATGTGGCCTGGAGGCAGGGTTTAAAGAATACATTGCTAACTGAAGAAAATTAATTTTGTTTTCACAGAAATATAATCACTGGTAGAGTTTAGGAGTAAGAATCTAAAATGCAGAACAGCTTCAATATCATATGCGATGTAATCAATACCCTTCCTAGGCTCTTTATAGCTGGAAATCACTTTGTACCTGTCTTCCTGTCAATCTCCAAATCCATTTCTTCCTGCTCTGTCCCTCGGTCCCCTCCCAGGACAGTACAACACTGACTTCTCGCCTCCTCAGTGCCTTGACAGCCATTCCTGTGGCTGCTCCACTGTCCGGCTTGAGACATGGCCTCCTCCTCCTCCTCCTCCTCCTCCTCCTCCTCCTCCTCCTCCTCCTCCTCCTTCTTCTTCTTCTTCTTCTTCTTCTTCTTCTTCTTCTTCCTCTTTTAATTTTAAAGAGGATAAAACCAAGGAAAATAAAACAGAATAAAACCAATCAAAATAAACCAGTATAATAGATGCAAGACTTCATAACCTTACGAAATCAACAAGTTACCATAATGCTTTTGTGTCTTCAAAATAGCTGCCCATACCTTCAGACATAGTAAAAGTTGAACAGAACAGAATAGAATAGAAACAATAAAAACAAAACAATGAGTTCAATGAAGGCCTTCAAAACAAGACAATAGTAATCCAAAATGGCTCCCATAATACATGTTGCTATCTTTGAGATAGCTGCTCCTACCATGGGATTTGATATAATTAAACAAAACAAAAGAGAATAAAACCCAACCCAACAACACAATGAAAATGATATGGTTTCCAGGTGGGGACCTCCTCCCTGTGAGGCCTGGTTCTCTCTCTCTCTCTCTCTCTCTCTCTCTCTCTCTCTCTCTCTCTCTCAGTGAATGGTGCTGACTCATGGAGAGGGGCTTGGATCTGGCTGTCCAAACATAGCCTTCTGAGCCTGAAAGCCAGCTGCCTACTTCTCTCTGCCCTTTACTAGCATATGTTTATCCATTTAATCATTCTTTAAATTGCAAAAGCCTAATACAAGCTTGAAACAAATCAACAGAACTTAAGCATATGAATAAAAAGCTCTCCACTTCCTCTCCCACCGTCTCATCACTGCCATATGGTAGCTGCTGCTCACAGTTCAGGGTGTAGTGTGTTTGTTTTTATCAGATATTATAATACTACATAGCAAACATGTATCTGTTTCTGTGGGATCATTTTATCCAAGTGCAACCCTATTCCACAATCCTGGAGCTTGTTCTTTTCCTCTTTCATTATGTTAAAGATTCCTCAAAAAGTGTTGCCAGGGGTTTAGCTCAGTGGTGTAAGTGCCTACTTGACAAATGTGAGGTTGTGAGTTCTATCCCCAGCAGGAAAAAAAAAAAAGAAAAGTGTAAATGATTTAGAAAAATAAGTTACAAAACATTGAAGGCCTCCATGGTATATTTACTCAGGAAGCCAGACTGTCCTGTCAGTGAGCTGGGTCACTAAAAAGAAAAAACAAAAGTAGAAGAAAAAATTTACCATGCAAATAACCACAAGGCATTTGAATCTTTTATATTGCCGTCTGTTTTTCTCTGTTACTCTTTCCCTTCCTCTTTTTCTCTTTTTACACACACACACACACACACACACACACACTCACAGCTAAAGGACATTTAATGTCCTTGCTCTTGACTCTCATAGATAATCCTGCAGCAAACAGCTTCATGTATGTACATTGTTATGCATGCATGAATATTTGGCAGCATGCGTCTCTAGAAGTAAAAGTGCTACAGTAGAATGATGCACATGCAAATCAGTCTAGATCTTGCCAGTCTCCCGAATGACTCTACCATCTAGTATATTTTCACTGTCAATATACGAACATGACTGTATCCACATTAATTCTGTATGGCATGAAGCTCTTAAAAGTAGAAATAGTTAAAAGTAGAATGGCTTTACTTCATTCAAATGTCCTTTTTCTCTTGGATACTTCCTAAGAGTTGCCCTTCAAGTTTTTGTTTAATTTTCTTTGTAGTGACCTTCACTGTGAGGAAGTGTTTAATTTTATTTAGTCAAATTTTATACAGTCAAATTTGTCAAAGTGTGCTATGTATACTTTCTGGATTTCCATTTGCCCACCCAATCATTCCCCAACCTAAGATTATTAAATACATTTACAGTTTGACTTTTTCATATATGTGTTTATTTAGCCCACTTGTAATTTTATAATTATTTATAATTTATAATTTTATTCTTAATTTATAATAATTTATAATTTTATTCTTATGTGAAAAAAGACATGAAGATCTATTTGTCCCCTAAATATATTGCCAGTCATTTCAAACTTTTTGTAGAACAATTTATCCTTTCCCTATTAATTTAAAATATAAGTTGTAACTTGTACAGAATGCTTATATAGTTTTTCATCATGCTATACAGTTCTGTATTAATTCCACCCTACTATAATTACCATAGTTTTATATTGTATTTTGATACCTAACATAGAAAACTCTGGTTTTTGTTCTTGTTGGACAATTTCAGGGAATAGCTTGTCAAAGTTCATTTTCAAAGTGCCTGAGATTTGTAGTGAGATCTCATTGAATAAGTAGATTATTTGGAAGAAAGTCCACATAGGCAATGAAAAGACCTAGATATTTCTCACAGTCTGGAAGGCCACGTGCATGCCCAGAGCTGTCTCATGCCTATAAAAGACTTGAGAAGTCTTTTTTTATAATAAGTGAAAGGTAGAACAAGTAGTAAGTGAAAGGTAGAACAAGTAGTAAGTGAAAGGTAAAACAGAGTTCTCAACTCTCATAGGTGCTCTGAAGCCATGTGCCAACATATGCACAGCCAAAGGATAGGAAACTTTTGGTTTAAGGTGCATTTGCTTTCAAGATATAAAACTTTAAGAAAGCTTTCCTGAAATTCAAACCAATCATTTCAACATATATTTCAGAGACCAGGAGTAGCTATTGGAACATCTGGAAAATTCTTTTTGCTAAACACATTGCCATTTGTATTATCTGTTTTATGCTGCTCTAACAAATACCTGAAGCTCAGTACTTTATAAGAAAAAGATCTCTCCCCCCTGATTTAATATGGCTCAGGCCAGTAATTGTTCGGTCTATAGTTAGGAAAAGGAGGCAGGCTTTCTGTGCTTTCGTCCCTCATCCTCTCAGCGATGGCGTTTTTATCACGGCTCTGGAATTTCCCAATTTGCAGGAATCCGGGTTATTTATCTGATTTCACATCTCAGCACACTCCCCAGTGCCTGCACAAATGTCAATTCGCAGCTTTCTCTACCTGCTCCAAGCCAGCAGTGGAGCCTGAAACGAAAACTGTGGAAAATGAAGCTGTTGCCCCAGAGTTCACCAACCGAAACCCCCAGAACCTAGAGCTCTTAGGTGTAGTTAGGAAAGAGCGGGGTGGTGGACAGTGTGGCCCTCCAGTGCATTCTGGCACAGGTTGCGAGTTGTAAGGACTCAGCATCATGTAGAAGCACTTGTTGAGCACTGGAGTGGCCATGTTGTGGTGTCAGCATCTACTCGTGAATGGGCAATTAAAAAGCACCTTTTCAGTACCAGAAACGTGGTGGCTTGTGAGAGTACAGGACAAGGGCTGGCACAGTGATGCTTAGAGGCAAGAGCCAACTTCATGGCCTACCAACCAACCCTTTGGGAAGCAGCTGCAGACTCGATAAAACATCTACAAAGTGCCATGACAGAAGGTGGTGTGGTGCTGCGGGAGCCTCGGAGAATCTATGAATGAAATAGAAGCATGAATTATTTTGTAAATATAAAACTATTAGCTACCTTGGCCACTGAAAGAAAGCATCGGGAAGAAAAAGCAGCCTGGAAGTTTCATAGCAATAATGTAACAGCGGGAAATTATTTGTAGTTAAGTTTGGTGTGTATGTGCCTGTATATGGTTTTGCTTTTTAATCAATGGCTAAATTCTTCTCCATTTTTGGCTATGAAACACACATCTAAGGAAAACATCAGCAATTATAACTTTCGAAGGAAAAGTTAAAATTTGTAAGTTAGAAAATAAACACATAGTCACTTATGAAAAAAAAAAAAGAAAAAGTATTTTATGTAGCTCACAGTTTGGGGCTTCAAAAGTGTAAGATTAAAATCTGCTCAGGTCTTAGGAGGGTCTTGTGGAAGACAGCAACACAGTCATAGAATACACGCACGACGGAGAGACCGCATGCGTAGATGGAGCAAGATGCCAGGCAGGGCCACTTTCCATAATGCCCCATCCCCATGGGGACTCACTCACTCCAGTGAGAACAGACATACTCTGTGAGATCAGCATCAATGCCTTGCTACCTAGTTACCTTCTACCAGGATCTGTCTCTTAAAGGTTTTCACCATTTCAACACGGGAACAAAGCTTCCAGCACAGGAGTCTTTGTGGAACACGTTCAAAGCCAGAGGAAAGAACATACCCTTCTGTGTCACACCCCCAGAGTCCCGTCTTTTCCAACAGGCCTGGCCTCCTGACACACCGTGAGCTGTGAGTTCATCAAGGACTCACCACCGATGAGAATAGCACTCCCGCGACCCCGGCACCTCCCAGAAGTCCCACTTCAGAACTCGTGAGATTTTGGGGGAACATTTTTAGATCTAAACCATAACATTCCACTCTGTAAGTCCACTCCCAGAAGACTCACATCTATCTCATTATGAAAAATGCATTTTCTCTGCATCTCTGAGAGTTGCCAACTCTTAATATTTTCAGCATTTCGCCAAAGACCAAATCAAAAGTCTCATCTGAGACTCAAAGCAGACTTTTGGCTCTCAACTCCTATAAAACTCAAAAAGAAAGTTATATACTTCCTACATACAATGGCACAGGGCATTCCCATTCCAAAAGGGAGAAGTAGGAGAATAAAAAGGAATCAGTGTGAAGCAAGACAAAAACATTGAAGATCAACAACCCACTCCGGTCCCCTCTGTCTCTCTCAGACAGAAGCTTTCTTTCCCTCAATAAATGCATTCTGCACTTAACCTCTGTTGTTCTTAAAATTCATTCTTTGATTTTAGAAAAGTACTGGACATCTAGCAGGCTCTAGATTGGGACATTTAGAGGTCTTCCACCAAGATTATTGGATGGAGACATGGGGTACTCAAAATCAAAATCTCTTACTCCTTTAGAATACATCCTTAAGCACTGGAAGATGTTTTATCCTTTGCATTGAAAAGGAGCCAGTTGAAATTTTTCTGCACATGCGCATGGCCTGACTACTGTCTAGAGCCAAAAAGGAATACAAAAGAAAGTATTAATTATGATGCTATTTTACAACTAGAAATGTCCTATAAAAAGAGGGAAAATGATGTTCAAACTTTCTTTACATTAAGAAATAGTTCTTATTTATGCTCAAAGTATAATCCATATGAAACTCCCCAAGTTCATATCTCTATCTCTCAATGACTTAAAGCAGATTAAGGGAAAACTAGGAAAGTTTTCAGATGACCTTGATAAGTACATTGATGTTTCTAGAGGATTTACTCAGACCTATAAGCTAGGTTGCAAAGATATTATGTGAAGCTTAAATCAAACATTGACTTCTAGTGATAGACAAAACTATTACAAGCTGCTATTATATTTTGGGGTGAATATTACATTATTAATTTTAGACAGCCAGAAGATTGACAGCCAGGGAACAAGTTTCTCCTGAAGCCCTGGCAGTCCCCACCTAAGGCCCCCGCGGGCCTAACAGCCAGGCAGGAGATTGGAGTGGGACGCATTTTCAAGTGTGTACTGTTACGGGCCCAAGAAGGACACAAACCAAGCCTTCTAGTTATATTATATTAGCTATTTATCAGGAGAAAGATAAAAACCCCTCTGCCTTCTTAGACTGTTTACTAGAGGCACTGATAAGACTTATGTCCATAACTCCTAATTCAATAGAAAGACTTTTAAAGACGTCTTTATTACCCAGTCATCCCAGATATTAGAAAAAAGTTACAAAAGATAGCCTTTGCTCCAGAGAATTCACTTGATACCTTAGTAAAACTGCTTCCTTAGTATTCTATAATCAGAATTATCGATTAATTCTGATTCATCTATAATCAGAAAGCCAAAGAGAGAAAACAAAGAGACCAAAAGTGTCTGCCTTTGTTGTAGCTTTAAAAAAAACAGACCTTAAGTCTGATTCTTGGGCTCCAGGAAGGTTCAATGACTAGACTCAACTGCTACTGCTGAGGAGAGCCAGGCCACCGTGGAGGGACTGCTTTAAGAAGCCCCTCCCCAGCCACGCCCTGACTGCAGAGGCTGCCACTAGAAGGAGACTGCGCTCTGGGCCCAGAGCTCAGGTTCTTCTTCTCAGGTGGTCCAGCAAGACTAAAGGACCTGGGGCACTCTGGCTCCTCGCTCTGACCAGACTGTCACCTCTACCTGTCATCTCCTTGGAGGAGCCCTGAGTAACTATCATGACGAGATAATAACTATCATGACTAGAGGCGAAAACCAGCCTATTGCCCGACAGTGGCACGTGTCTCTTTGTCCTTCTCCAACTCTGACCTTCCTTCCAGGCATCGTCCCTCAATAAAAATAGTCACCAGAAAAATATCTTGCTTAAACTGTAACTGGGATTACTTTCTCTTCACTCATTCCTTTTCATTATGCCTAAAAACTCCTACCCTAGAAAGATACTATCCTGTCTAAATAGTGTAAAATACATCCAGATTGCTCATAATCAAAAAGATGCTGAGACTGGTTTTTACAAATACAATAATGTTGTTCATATATAAAAACTGGAAGAGTTTTTCTTTGGTCCAAATGATATATTACTCTGATTCTCATACATCATCAGAAATTTAGAGATAATTGTAATTAAAGCTAGAGGGACATCATGACAAAATGTCAGACTCCATCAGTAAAGGGATCTATGATCCAGTAAGCTACAATTACTGTCCCTTAAAAACAGTTTCTATACTTACCTGTTGGCTCTAATACTCATTCTTTGATATGCTCTAATTTCTCAGAAAATTTCTTTTTGCCTAAAGGATGCCAAACCACAAGTAATAATACCAATAGCAATAAGATAAAAGCAATAGCAAATATGCTGGACTCCTTTCAGGTTCCTTTGCCAGATCCTTTATATCGTGTTCAGATAGAAAATTGCAAGGCACATATCAAGGCCTTACCTAACTAGTCTCTGCAGGCCTTAAATGACGCCTCAGCTGGTCTCTCTCCCAAATAAAAAAACTAATGAGACAAATCATCCTCCAAAATCAGATGACATTAGACATTCTAACAGCAGCAGGAGATACTTGAGCAATTGTTAAAACCGAATTGTGTGTACATGCCTGATCCTTTGTTAATATCTCAATAGCTATTCAAGATATTAGATGACAAATCAATGACATGTCAGACCCTAAATTTCCCTGGACCTTATCCTTATCCTCTTTATGAGAAGCTGTTACTGGCTCCTCTTGGTGGAAATCTTTGTTGACTGCATTCATAATTATCCTGTTGATACTATTATTCGGCCCAGGCATACTTCATTGTTTCTTTGGCTTTGTCTCCTCCAGATTAAAAGCTGTAAGCCTACCCAAGATCAAAATGCCTGTTGTCTATCAAGAGCCTTTAGATAGGCCCTCTTTAGAGTATCTCTGATTGCTGATCAATAACTATGACCCCCTTCAGCCTAAAGAAGCCAGATGAGTCATTGCCCATTACTCCGTCATGGTGGTTTGGGTTACTGTTTCAGGAGTGAGGGTGTTAAAGGCAGATGAGTTAGGTAGAAATATTATAGGAAGTCAGACATGGCTGGGCCTTCAAAGGAGCCAGTACAGACCAGATATCTTGCAACTATGGAAGACAGACACCTCCTACTGTGTGCCAGACTTCAAAACAAATGCACCAGGGCTGGGGATTTAGCTCAATGGCTTAAGCACCTGCCTAGCAAGCTTGAGGTCGTGAGTTCAATCCCCAGTACCAAAAAAAAAAAAAAAAATGCACCAACATACTTCCTAAGGGTAAACATCAGAGACTGATATTCTAAATAGGTATTCATCACCTTGAAGGAGCCAGAGGCCACTAACCCAATACCCTATAGGAAAAGTCACTGTTCTGCATTCAGGCCTCCTTGCCACATGACTTACTTTCCCATTTGTTCCCAGTTTAATCAATTTTACTGGAGCAATTACACTTGTAATCTTATTGGTTGACCCTAATTTTGTCTTACCTCATGTCTACCTTGCAAGTTCCCATTTTTCCCCACCTTGGACCCACCTCCCATCAAGAATTTGCTCTATAAAAATCTCTAGAAAAGGCAGGGTCCTCAGCAACCCACTCAGGAGTCTCTCTCTCTCTCTCTTTCTCCCTCACTCTCTCTCTCTCTCCCTTGCTCTCTCTCTCTCTCTCCATCTTTCTCTCTCTCAGACAGAAGTTTTCTTTCCTCGAATAAATATATTCTGCTCTAAAATAATAAACAAACAACCCAAACTTTCAAGACCCCAGCAGGAAAAACATTAAATGTTGTAGCTCCATGTCTATAACCTGGGGCACATGGTGATGGGATATGACCTCCAACGGGCTTGGACAACCTCTGTGGCCTTTCTGGTTGTATCCCATATGGTCTCTCTCTTGGACTGGCTCTGTTTTCTGCCTGAGGCTTCTTCAGTAGACATTCCACAAGTATGATATCTCCATCTTTCTACTGCAACTTTCTACTTTACTCTCACAGCTTCATGCATCACCCTCTCAAGTGCATGTTGTCTGGTAGCCTCCCAGGTTTTCCTCTGAAATCGGGGTAGAAGATTCCTTGACCCCACAATTCTTGCATTCTGCATACTTGTAAAACTAACATCATGTGGGTCATCAAGGTCTGCCGCTAGCTTCAGCAGTAGCTAAGGCCTCACGGACCATGGCTACAGAGGCCTCTGACTGCCTGGATGGTTGAACTCAAGTATGCCCTGCTCTAGGCATCAGAGGCACTCTGAAGCTCTCTTCTCAAACCAAAGTCTTTCAAAGGAAGTTTGCCTTTTTACATTCCTGATATTGTGATGGGTAAAATTAGCCAAATAAATACATCTCTCCTATTTTCCTGGTACAAAATACTAAGTTTCTTTT
The DNA here is from genome assembly GCA_004027455.1 of Hydrochoerus hydrochaeris. NCBI lineage: Eukaryota > Metazoa > Chordata > Mammalia > Rodentia > Hydrochaeridae > Hydrochoerus > Hydrochoerus hydrochaeris. Next base: position 105,308 of record PVLA01006820.1, read on the forward strand.
AAATGGACAAATCTTTTCAACAATCACACTCTTTGAACTTTATACAGATTCCCTCTTTGGCAACCCTCAAGCTTTTCAAATCCTTTAGCTCTGTTTTTTGATCCTGATTCTCACTATACATATGGTGAAAACCAGCAAGATGTACCCATACCAGAGCCTGAACATTGGCCCACCTTAAACCTTCATTTTGTAGAACAATTAGTCTGTCATCCTTAAACTCAACCTCAAACAAAGTACCAAAACACAGGCAAATGTAGACAATTTTTAAAACCAGAATGTAACATGCATGGTCTCCAGTTTACTTCTCAACAGAGTCTTCATTCTCAACTGGAACTCATGAGACCTATTCTTTTCTGTTCACTTTCCTATCAGCATTCTGACCTTCTGAGCTCTAATCAGAATCAACCATCAGGAACCACTTGTAGAATTTTAGGATTTCTCTACCCACTTCACTAAATACTCCCTGCAAACAAGCTCCAATGACTTCTAAACATGGTCAGATACAGTCCCAGATACAACACTACTTCTCTGATGTGTGTGTGTGTGTGTGTGTTAGTCAGCTTTCCCCTTTCTGGTAGTAAATACCTGGCACAAGGGACTTAAAGAATGAGAAGCTTATTTAGATCATGATTTCAGAGGGTTTTACCTGTAGTTGGCTGGATCTAAGGCAGAAATGACATAGTGGTAGGGCACAAAGAAGAAAGTTGCTAAATGGTGGTGGCTAGGAAACAAAGAAAGAGCAGGAAGATCCAAGGGCAAAACCCATCCTCCCAGGTCATGTCCCCAGCAACCCCTGTTTTCCCAAAAGGCCCCACTTCCAAACAGCACATTCTATTATAAACTCACCAATAGATTGGTCCACTGATGAGTGCATCACACCTGTGATCCAATCATCTTCCAAAGGCCCTACCTCTGGACCCAGGAGACTTATATCAAAGCCATTATACCACCCAGCTAATTTTACAGAGCCTTAGTTCTATTCTGTCTATTCCATCCCCAAATTAAACTATTTCTTTCATTATTTTATACCTTCTATATTTACTTATGTTTATGGATATCTTTGCTCACAATTTCTTTTTGTTGGGCTGGGGATTTAGCTCAGTGGCTTAAGCACCTGCCTGGCAAGAGCAAGGTTGTGAGTTTAATCCCCAGTACCAAAAAAAAAAATTTCTTTTTGTCTCTGAGGCATTCCATTTAGGGTATTTTTCTATATATTTTTTTTATTATAGATTTTTAATTAGTACACATTTATGAAACATAATCAATACATTCACTGTGGAGGGTTGGTACACATCCATATCACATCATAATCCTTTTAATTTCCCTTTGACTCTCAACTCTCCTTTTAACTCTGGATCTTCTAATCTGCAAAAGCTGTAACTCCATGTTTCCTAAAGTCTCTTTAAATTACTTACACTTCGGGTTTCTTATATAAGAGAAAATACATATCTTCCGAGTCAGATTCACTTCATTCAACACTGTAGTCTCAGGGTGCATCCACTTTCTTAAGAGAAATCACTTAAACCTATCCTTTATGCTGTGCGGTACCCCACTGTATGTATATATACCATGCTTTCTTTCTCCTTTTATCTGTTTATGGACATATAGTCTGTTTACAAGATTTAGCTATTATATGTTGTGTGCCTATATATATATATATACATTACACATGTACCAGTGTAATAGAGTATCTTTAAATCTTATGGGGAGATACCCAGAAACCATTTACCTTGGTCAAATGGAATTTCTATTTCCAGTTTTTTGAAGTATCACCTTACTGGATTCTATAGTGGTTGTACTAATTTACATTCCCACTAATAATGCAGAAGAGTTCTTCTTCTGCCTCAAAGTCAGCATTTGTTGTTTTTTGAGTTTGCAATGTTAGCTCTTCTTTCTGCAGTAAGATAAAATCTCATCGTCTTGATTTTTATTGGTATAACGTCCAAAGATGCTGAACACTTTTTCATGTAGTTATTGGTCATTTTTACTTCTTCTCCTGAGAGGTGTATTCATTTCAGTTGCCCATTTTTTGTTTGGATCTTTTATTTTGGTGGGTTAAATTTCCCTGCAAGCAGTAGCTAGAAAATTGTTTTCCCATTGCGTAGGTAATTCTTTCATTGTGTTAGTTGCTTGTTCTGCTGTACAGAAGCTTTTAAAATTGATGCGATGTATTTGTTGACCCTTTGTGTTATTTTTTTATGCAATTGGAGCTCTCTTCAGAGAGTCCTTGCTGGTGCCTAGATTTTCAAGATTTTTACATAATTCACCTTCCAGCAGATTCAGTGTTGCTGTTTTAATATCTAAGCATTTGATCCATCCTAGAGATGTAGGTCTAGATTCACTCTTCTGCGTATGGATAACCAGTTTTCCAGGACTATTTTTTAAAGAGGTTATTTTTCCTCCAATGTAGATTTTTGGTCTCTTTGTCAAAGATCAGGTAGCTGAAGGCGCTTGAGGTTTTGAGTCCTCTGTTCCACTGGCCCGTATAAATGTTTTTGTTCTGGTACTATCCTATCTTGTATTATAACTGGAAGTACAGGGTTGTGGTGCCTTCCACTCTGCTCTTTTTGTTCAGGATTACTTTGGTTACTGTAGTACATAAATTTTACAACTTTTTCTAGCTCTGTGAAGAATAGCGTTGGTATTTTTATTGCATAAAATTGTTGTATTAGTTTTGGTAATATGGCAATTTTAACAATATTGTTTCTGCCTATTCAGGAAAAAAGGATTAGCTTCCATTTTCTGATGTTCTCTTTATTCACTTTTTCCAGGGTACAATACTTTTCATTATGTAGGTTTTTCACTTCTTTGGTTAAGTTAATTCCTAAGTGCTTAATTTTTTAGATGTTATTGTGAACAGGATTATTTTTCCTAATTTCTTTGTCAGTGACTTCATTGTTTGTATTTAGGATGTTGTGTGTGTGTGTGTTGATTTTGTATCTTGCTACCCTGCTGAATTTATTAGTTCTGGGAGTCTTTTGGTGGGATTTTTTGGGTCTTCCACATAAAGGATTATGTCATCTGCAAATAATGATAGTTTGACTTTTTCCTTTCCTGTATGGATTTATTTCTTTTATCTCTTTCTCTTGCCTGATTGATCTGGCTACAATCATCAGTACTATATTGAACAGGAGTGGTGATAGTGGATACCTTGTCTTTTTCCTGTTTTTAGAGGAAAATCAGTTTTTTCCCATCTAGTATAATATTGGCAGTGAGTGTGTCATGAATGGTTTTTATCAGTTTGAGGTAAGGTCCGTTGATTTTTTTCAGGATTTTTATTATGAGTATATGTTGGATTTTATTAATAGTTTTTTTCTGTATCTATGAGATAATCCTGTGACTTTTTTTCATGCTTCCTTTTCTGTGACATATTCCATTTATAGATGTATATATGTTGAACCATCCCTGCATACCCAGGATGAAGCCTATGTTGTCATTATGTGTGATCTTCTTGATGATTTGTTTCATTTTGTTTGCCAGTATGTTGTTGAGGATTTCAGCATCTATGTTCATGAAGGAGATTGGCTTAATATTCATTTTTTTGTTAATTTCCTTGTCCAGTTTTGATATCAAGGTAATGATACCTTCCAGAAATAAATTTAGCAGTACTCTATCCTTTTCAGTTTTATCAAAGAGTTTGAGGCAATAAATATTTCCTGAAGTTCTGGTGGAATTCTTTAGAGAATCCACTGGGTCTTGGGCTTTTCTTTGATGATACAGATTTATTAAGATCTATATTTTATTACCTGTTATTAGTCTACTCAAAACTTTTATGTCTTCTTAGTTCAATTTTGGTATTTTATGTATCTAGGAATTTCTCTTATTCCTCTAGATTCTCCAATATATTGAAATACATATTTTTGAAGTAGTTTCTTATAATCCTTTGGATTTCAGCAACATCAATTATTTTGACTTTTTTTTTCTAATTACATTGATATTTGATTTTTTTGTTAAGTTTGCCCAAAGGTTTATCCTTTCAAAGAGCTAACTATTTATTCACTAATAGCTTGTATTGTATTTTAACCTCCATTTCATTAATTTTTGCTTGGATCTTTAATTTTATTTTCTTCCATTATTTCAGGTTTGAATTGCTCATTTTTCTAGGCTCTTGAAATGCACTTTTAAGTTATTTATTTGGTCAGTTATTTAAATCTGTGCACTCACAGGTATAAACCTCCCTCTTAGAATTGCATTCATTGTGTTCCATAGGTTTTGGTAAGTCACTGATAGTTGGATTCCACTGTCATTTTATTATGGGAAATTTTTTCTTTCCTCTCTCTTTTCTTCTGTGATTCATTAATTGTTCAGTAATTCACTGCTTAATCTCCATGACTTCATATAATTTCTATGGTTTTTTAAATTGTTGTTGTTGTTGATTTCTAACTTTAGTCCACTATGATCTAATAGGGTGTAGGGGATTATTCAATTCTTTTGTATTTATTTAGGCATGTTTTATTTTCAAAGATGTGGTCTTTTTGGAAGAAGTTCTGTGTGCTTCTGAGAAAAATGTGCATTCTCTTATTTGATGAAACACTGTAGATATATTAAGTCCATTTGTTCAATAGTGTGGCTTTAATCCTGATATTACTTGGTTAGTTTTTTTGTCTAGTTGACCTGTATATTGTGAGAGTAGGATATTGAAGTCCTCTACAATGAAAGTGTTGGTGTCTACCTGTCCTTTTGTGTCCAGTAGTTTTTGTTTATTAAGTTGAGTGTGCCAACATTCAGTGCATAGACATTTTATTATTTGTATCTCTTTGTGTTGAAATGCTCCCTTTACCAGTATTTAGTGACCATCTTCTCTTCTGATCAGTCTTGGATCGAAGTAGGTTGTATCTGAAAATAAGATAGCTACTTCTGCTTGCTTTTAAGCTCCAGTTGCATGAAGTATCAATTTTCCTCTTTTCACCTGTAATCTATGCACTTCCTTTTGGATGATGTGCATCTTCTGTAGTCAATTTATGCTTAGAGGTTTTTTTTTTTATGTTTTATTATTGTCCAACCTACCATTCTGCATCTTTAGATAGTGGAATTCACATCACTGACACTGAGAGTTACTACTGAAAGGTGTTTATTGAATTCTCTCATTGCATTATTCTTTTCTGATTCATTTCTGGTTAGGGGGGTTGTTTTGTTTTGGTTTTTTGGTTTTTTGCTTTTGCTTACTGTATTAGTCAGGGTTTTACTAGAGAAAAAAGATATAACATGAGATACACAGATGTATAAGAAATGACAAGATTGGCTTACGATGGCCAGCAACAGAGTCGGATGAGGAAGCGTGCAGAGAGTGTCTACACACGGGAGGCTGAAGGATTCAATCCAAGGTCTGGAGTTCACCCTAGTGTCTTGTGCAAGTCCGCACCAGCAAGCTGATGGGTCTGCAACAAAAGGCCAAAGGCTGTACAATGAAAGGCTGACGAGCCTATGCCGGAAAGCTGAAGAGCCTACACCGGAAACCAGGAGAGGAGGTCCAACCAAAGGCGAAGACTGGAGCTTCTCCCAAGAGTGGAATGCATTCGTCCTTCCTCCTTCCCCTTTACACCTCCAGGTGATGAGCCACCCTAGGGCGGGTCTTCTTCTACACCCTAGGGTGTAGAGTTACTAAACCTATTTAGTTAAGCTTCTAAATGTCTCAAATTGACACAATCAACCACTACACTTACTTTCCCAGTTACACGTATACTTTCCTTTGAGCTACTTAGTGCTTATGATCTTCCGGCCTCTGTCTGATTCCCTAGAGCATTTCCTGCAATGCTGTATTAGTGACCATGTATTTCTTTAGGATTTCTTTGTCATGGAAAGTCCTTCTGTATCAATTTGAAAGGCTACTTTCAAAAAAGACACTTAAGTCTAAATTGACAATTGTTCTCTTTGGGGCTTAAAAAACTTCTTTCTAAACTCTCCTGCCCTTTAAGGTTTGTGTTGAGAAATCCATTGTAATTCTGATAGACTTACCTTTATAAGTAGCTTGCTGATTTTTTCTAACAGCTTCTAGTATTATCTCCATTTGCGGAATTCTCTGAATTTTGATTATGACGTATCATGTGGAAATCCTTTTCTGGTTGTGGTTGTTTGGGGTTGTACATATCTGTTATACCTGATTATTAAACTATTTTCCTAGATTAGGAAAGTTTTCTGCTATGATCTTAATGAATAAATTTTTATACCTTTTGAGTCATCTTTTAATTTTTCATTCATCTCTATTTTTTCATTTATCTCTAATTTTTCATTTATTTCTATAATTCTGACATCAGGTTTTGTTTTAGTCTTCTAGGAACCTGATCTGATCCAGCTTGCATGGTGGTTTCTTTTTAAGGTTATCACTGAGTTTATAATCTACTGCATCAATCTTATCTTCAATTTCTGACACTTTTGACCTCCTATTGGTTAAATCTGCTATCTGTACTTCCTGTTGAATTTTTCATATCTTGCACTTCTGTCTTCTTTTCCTTCACCAAATTGGTCAATCATATTTTATATTGTTTTAACTTAGTTTACCCTTTGTGTTGTCTTTAAGATCATCAAACATTTTATTTGTAAGATTCTTTATTTGTTTAATAAAACTTTCTTAAGGTCATTAAACTTCCTATGGCTTATTGAAGTATGTTTCTTGTTTGAGCTCTCCAAACATTTTTGATAATTTGTTTTTTTACTTCTTCATCTGTAACTTTTTCTACTTTAGTGTCTATGAAATCAGCTTGTGAGGAGCTAAAGATTTCTGGAAATATCTTTGTTGTCTTGGTTTTTCATTTGTATTGTTCTTGTGCTACATGTTGAAGATCAGTGATGGTAAAGAAGCTCTGTTCTTGCTATGTAGAACTCTGTGCTTAAAACCTGTCTCCCTGTGATGGATCCTTGTATTTGGTTATATCTGATGTTTATACCCCTCTTAAACTTAGTGTAATACTTGAAGATCCAACATTCTTCTGGGCACTTGATCCTCAGCACCACACAGACAGAATAAAACAAACTACAGTAATGTTGATAACAAAATATAGACTATATATTAACATAGAGTAAGACAAGTTAATAACAGTAACTATTCCACCACTGGAATAGCTAATGCCACTAGTGGAATAATAGAGTCAGAGATAAACCAGATATTTGCATACCATATAAACCAAGAAATGCAACAACCAAATACTCTGATTAGTGGAAAAGTGTCCTATAATAACAGACAAACCAAATATTGACATGTAGTAAATATTTACTAAATGGAATAACTAATCCATCATTAACAATTGAAAAAATTCATCAATGATAGCATTTGTTTAACTAAATATCTACAAAATTAATAAAGCTTAGCTGTAATACTAATGAAAATGTAGGGTAGAGGGAAGGGGAAAACTGAAAGAAGAAAAATTTGAAAAAATAGAAAAATGAAAAGGAGGTAGTCAGAAAAGTGATATAAAGAATCCAGTTACAGAATAAAAGAAAGTTGATCAAATTAGGTAAAAGTAACTGAAAAATCTAGGAATAGGAAAATATGTAAAAAGAATAAGCAAAGAGCAAAAAAGAAAGAAACAAAATTAAACAAAATGAAAAACCTAAAAAAACAACCAACAAACAAAAAAGAGAAATGAGTCCAAAACATTCCTCCATGTGTTTGAATAAATTGTTTCTTTCCAGGGCCTGTAGTATTAAACTCCAACAGGAATGAGAGAGGGGCAGTGATTCACGACTAGCATCTATTTTGTTTTCACACTTTTTTCTGGTGTATTTTTTTCTAAGCCCTACTCCACTTTTTTTGAGTGCGCCAAGTCACTGCTATTAGCACCCATTTTTATGGCCTCTAATTACCTCCCCACCTTGCTACAGAGGCCCCTCTGTCCATGCACCCTTGAACTGTGGCAACCATCCGAGCCAAAGCTTAGCTTTGATCATATCTGCAGGTGGAGAAAACAAATAGACTACAAAACTCATGCAGTTCACTTGACTTTATGCCAGTACTTTCAGACATAACCCCTTCTGAACAAATAGAAAGACAAAGCAACTTCCAATGAGGAAAAAATCAGGTTTTCTTTAGAAAAGCCACATACAACCAGCCTTGGTCGATCTAGCGCCAGCCTATCCCTTCTGCATGGTTATCTCTTTCGGCCATCTCCCACTCAGCCTCTGTGGTAGGGTGACCCCAGAAACCCTGAAGTATAGTGTTTCTGTGACTTCTTCTTCCTGCAGTACTTCAGTCTTGAACACTTAACCCCTTTTCAAAATGACTCCTGATTAAACCCTCTCACACATGGGAGCAGCAATGGATTTCTCCAACCCTAGCCTGCTATTTGGAAAAAATCAACTTTAGAATAAAACTGTACACTGTTTTTGCAGTTTATAATAACTGAAGACTTTTCTGGGAGTTTGAGCTGATGAACTGGGGCTGCTGACCTCCCAGTTTACGTTGTATGAATAAATATGAGTCTACCACCCCAGGGCTCAGGGCTAGTGTAGACTGTTTAATTCTTTTCTCCACATTGTCCTCAGTTTCCTATCATCTTTTTCTTGATTACAGGAACTCTTTTTCCTCTTCTCTTTACTAAGCTGTTGTTTTTCAGGTGTCTGGATTCCAGGTCCTGGAGAAACTGTGATACCCAGTTAAGCTTTAGTCCATCATTTTCTCTACCCTCTGTATATATTTTAAATTTTCCTTAGTGAGATTTATTTGGAGAAAAACATTCCTAGATTTTTAAATCAGAAAATGTTTTCCTTCACTCCTACTTTTATGCTTTTAGAGCACTGAAAATGATTCACTGACTCTGATTACCATGATTAGTGAAAAATAAGATTTATCTTCTATTCCCATTACTTTGTAGGAATCCTCACTTTCTCCCCGGTTGAAGGTTGTTTCATCTCTCTGTTTTGTATGTTGTATATACTTGCATTTTTAAAAAAATCTGCTTGAGGTTCATTTGGCTTCCTATACTTGAGAAGTGTGTATCTAGTTAGATATTTGCTCTATCTTTTTACTCTCATTTCCTTGTAGGTCAGTATCTTTTTGTATTTTGCATTTCTTTTTTATGTTGTTCTTAATAATTCCTTCACTTCACTATTTTGAATGCAGCTATGACTAAATTGCTCATAATCTTCCTGATTTAGGAACATTCTTTGTCATGTTTTTTGCAAATATTGTTAGCTTTCAGTCACTGTAACAAACTACTTAAAATAACCAACTTGGAAGAAATAATTTTCATTTTGGCTCAGAATTTGGGCATTTTAATCCATGATTCATTGACTCTGCCACTCTGGTGTGAGCAAAAATGCCTGCCAGAGGAAGCTGTTCACATATGCCTGCCAGGAAACGAAAAGAAAAACAGCCAAGTACTAGAGTCCCGATATCTCCTCGATGGACAGGCCTCTAGTAACTTAACTTCCTTCCACAAGGCTCTTCCTGTTAAATGGACCAACACCTCAATACCATCAACCTGGAGACTACACTGCTAGCATATGAGCCTCTGGGTGACAAACCATGTCCTAACCATAGAAAGACTCTAGTTACTCTTTATTTGACCTGACTTGAAGTTCCTTCTATGTGAAAAGTCCTACCCACAGGGAATTTGTCCAGATACTCAGCAGTAATTCCCTAATATTGTAGTTGCCCCAAGAAGCATTGCTTTTTGGGCCTAATGAAAGACTGTCTAAAGAATTTAAAAGGGTAAACTGGAAATGTGATATCCACAGGGGACATTCAAGAGTTTCTGTATACTCCTGGGACTCTAGAAGTTCACAGTCACATACAGGACTGAGAGCACACCCAGAGCTACTTGCACCTGTAGGGAAAAAGCTGAGAAGGCCCTAACTGGTAGATGTGGAGGGTCTGTGCACAGGCAGTGCAGACTAAGGTAGGGTTACACACTGATAATGGAGGTTTTAAAAGCCCCTCCCAATTCATATACACTCCCAGGAAAGAACATGGTGTAAAGGCTGGGAAGATGGAAGACTTATTAAAAGTGCATAAAGAAATCTCTCTCTGACCATTAACTGACCACCACATTAACTGGTATAAACATCAGCAGCTGAACATGGCAAAAAATATAGACTACAGAATTAATTCAGAAAAGTCACCAACCAAACAAAAATATTCTCAGAGGGGGAGAATATTATCTCCATTTTTCACATTATGTTATTTAAAGTGACCAGTTTTTAGCAAAAGATTCAAGACCTTAAAAAAAGAAAAGAAAAGAAAAGAAAAGAAAAGAAAAGAAAAGAACACCTTGTATAAAGGAAGAAAAACACTCAGAAGAAAGTGCCCTGGACAAATATTACTTGCTAAATGAATACTTTAAGTCATTAATCATAAGGTAAACCACACTGAAAACTTAAAGTATAAAAAGGATACCTCACAAACTAAAAGATATTAATAAAGACATAAGGTTATTTATTTATTTATTTATTTAGTCTTTTTTGAGACAGGGTCTCGCTATATGGTTCAGGCTGGCCTTGCGCTCACTTTGTAGCCCAGGCTGGTCTCAAACTTGCCACGATCCGCCTACCTCAGCCTCCCAAGTGCTTGTATTACAGGAGGGCGCCACCACACCCGGCTTATAAAGTTAAATTTTAAAATGGGAACTTTGGAAATGAGAAGTACAATAACTATAAGAAAATTCACAAGAGGGACTCGAGGATTTGAGGCAAAAGGAATACTCAAAAGACTTGAAGATGGACTAATAAAGCTCAAGGAATAGAACAAATACAGTGAAGGGAAATGAACAGAGGCTCAGAAACCTGTGGGACACCAACTAGAATACCAACATATATGTAAGAGGAAAGAAAGAAAAAGAAGGAAAGAAGGAAAGAAAGAAAGAAAGAAAGAAAGAAAGAAAGAAAGAAAGA